>DVZN01000387.1:0-13632 GCA_018237365.1 Caria ino melicerta
AACAGGGTGAATGGGACGCTGGGTAAGCTACTTCAAAGCGAAGTGTTAAGTCACAGTGCTAGACTCGCTTTGCACAAATCACTGCTTATTCCAACGTTACCTTATGGAAGTGAGAGCTGGGTATGTCAGAAGAAATATGAAAGTAGGTTAAATGCGGTCGAAATGCGTGCGCTCCGAAAAATTTGTAGAGTAACGCTCGCGGACCGAATTCACAATAGCGAAATAAGGGTAAGAGTGGGATTGAAATAAAGTGTCGGTGTAAAAATGCGAAAGGGCATGCTCCGATGGTTTGTTCATGTAGAAAGAATGGATGATGCGAGATTGATGAAGCAGATATCCAATGCGAATGTGGATGGCTGTAGGTAACCGGGGAGACCTAGGTTGACATTTCATGACCAAATCGACCATATACTATCCAGGCGCGGTGTCAAGAGTCTCCGAAACCGGCGTGTATGTATGTAGAGAGTAATGAATGTGGTAGAAGCTAGGGATGTAGGAGTCGTGACACTTTGCACTCGATACTCTCTGCCAACGCCGTAAGGGACTTGACGTGAAGATATTTATGTATGTAAGCATGCTTGAGCAGGCAGGTAGTGAGTGGTGACCAGTATATGTTTGTTATGGACTGCTGCCCACATCCCAGGCAGGCCCTTAATCGCTTAACGATACTCACAGGCATGGAGTGGTGTGGTTTTACTTGGCCGCCACCACACGATTTATTTAAGAACGATAAATGAGAATTATAAATAATGGTATTTAAGAATATGGAACTATTAAAAGATAAGTATATATATAACAAAAAGGTAAATTCCTCGCGTGTGGGTTCGGACTGCTTTGCAGAACAGACCAACTGTATTCCTGCCACGCAGCTCGTAAAATGCTAGCAAAGGTTTACTGTCACTAACACCGTGACTAGGTGGTAGATTTTCATAGCGGCTCGCCCAGATTGATATAACCGCCTTATATTCCTACCGCCATAACGTCAGTGATTGCCATGTGTTCCAGTTTGGGGGGTAAGGTAGCCGGTAAGCTTACTTTTGTACGAAACTTAATATCTAATGCAACGTTAATTACGGTTCCACGCAAAAAAAACATGAAAACTTAATAAAGACACTCGCGAGCGAAGTCTCGGTTAACTGCTAGTGTCTAATACAAAATTTCCCTCTTTACAGTTTTTAACACGAAACCTAAAAATACTATTTTAAACAGCCCGTGTAAAAATAAGGACGGTATTGATGTCAGGTGTATTTTACGATGACCTGTATTCGTTTGCTTTAGATATATTTAGAAAGCGGTGAAAGCGGTACAAGCCGTTTATGTATACAAACATTTCACCAAACACGATTTCGATACCGCGCCAAGGCTTGCCAATTGCCGATAACTTGAAATCAACTAGCAATAACATAGGCATGACAATAACACATGCTGTATTGATATTTCTATACTACTAAATTACGTGAAACCGCGACTTCATTGCTTTTGAGATAGGATTTTTTTTATGTATAATATTGGAAGGCAAACAAGCAGACGGATTTTCTGATGGTGAGAAATTCACGACGTCTAGAGATACCAAAGTTGGTGATGGTATGTTGATAACCTAAAGCCGGGATGTTAGGCCTCGTGCAAAAGCAAGTTTACGGGCCACCTCACCCTCCAAACCGGAACAAGTCAACGGCAAGCACTGATGTTATGGTGACAGGAATAGATAAGGCGTTAGTAACATTTCACCCGAGCAAGTCGCTGCGAACCTCTACCATTTAGTCAACGTCACGGTGTTTGAGAAAGTAAGCCTATGGTAGCCTTTTACGAGCTGCCTGGCAGAAAGGCAGATGGTCAATGCTACAAAGGAGCCCGGACCAACACGTGGAAAAGATTTTCTGTTTTAGTTGATAATTTGTATCACTTAAATGATACTACTTTTAGTCATACATATCTTCACGCCAAGTCCCTGACGGGGTAGGTGGAGAGTATCGAGTGCCCAGTGTCACGACATACTTGCCTAGCTTCCTCCACATTCATTAGTCTCTTCATACATACACGCCGGTTTCGGAGATTTTTGACCCCACCCTCGGATAATAACTTTTAGTCGAGCAGTAATATTCAAAGTGGTCCAGGTGGACCCCTGACGGTTTACGGGAGAGACAAGATGAAAGTCCACACCAGGATCTACGTTTCACCAAATCAAATTGGAAATATTTTGTGGGAAATATTTGAGAAAATGGTAGAAATTTAGTAGTTGGGGATCCAAAAGAAACAAAAGTTTGGATAGCTCTGTAGCGGAGGATCCAAACTAAGGTCGACCTACACTGAAGTGCCAACCAGATGAAAATAAGATTTTGTCGAATGAAATAACTTTGTTTTTGTTTTAAATAAATGTCACGTCCATATATCCCCGAAAGAGTAGGCTGAAGTACAAACTAGTATGCACCCACGATTAAACGATGATATTAGGTCCCATGACATGACAGGCCACCAACCAATCAGCCACAAATCCAATCCTGTTATATTTTTCAGGAAAACTGAAAAAACTCATAGAACAAGTTGCACGACCCGGGACCTCGTGCATCAAAGTCGGACACCGACACCTATCGCCCACAGTGGTAACATTAGCGTGGTAATGAGTTCGCTGGACATTTCGTACAGAAGGTGGGACCGTTTTTTAACATTTGGCATAATCTTTATGATTTTGTTGAAATATTTTTGAGTTTATTTCCAATTTGCCAAATCTTACCCTCTAATTTGAATTCAATCGAATTTAGGAGTAATTGATGCAAATTGAACACAAACTGGATTGATTTAAAACTCGAAACACTCCGGAGTAAGGCTACTTGCCTTACAAGTACAATTGTTAAACGATAGTTAAAAAAATTTAAAGCTTACTCGATGTCGGAAGTCACGGTAGAGAAGATCCCGAAAGAAACTGTTTACTGACGACAAACACGTCACCGTCTAAAAAACTTCGACAAAATTATAAAGATTATGCTAAATGCTTAAAAAGGTCCCGCCTTCTATACGAAATGTCCTAGAAGTCATTACCACGCTTATGTTATTGTGTGGAGAGGTGATTCTTTTGAAAGTGCAAAGGAGTTGTGAAAACACTATCTTATAGGCTTTTTAAAAATACGAAATCGCTTTTTGACGAGAAATGGCACTTAGCTTCATCTAAATGACTTCTTTTAAAATTTTGTTGTGGTCCAATTTAGCCCAATTGGGACAAGTTAAAATTTGTCCAGTTAATTAATAGGCTTTAAGAACCACCCCATTTTGTAAAATTGGTTTTAAATGATTCATGATATTTATGTCTAGGTCTTAGATAAAATGATGACAAACTCAGATTTGATGGAAATGAGGAAATTTACCAACAAAACTACATAACCACCACTAAAATTGGCTAAACACGTGGTATATAAAGGAAATTCAATCAATAAAAATGACAAATCCGTGGCCATGTTTCTCAATCCCACCAAAACGCCCAAATATAAATTTGAGACTTTACATTCATATTTACATTTATGTAATAATGCTTCTTTTTTAAGTCTTGCTTGTTCGAAATTTCCATATATAACCTAGGCGAGTTACCATGTAGTGGTGAATACTAGGTAGGTGTAAAAAAACAAAATGGCACCGAAATGTTTGTACATAATATAAACTACTTCAATTTTACGGGAAATAACTAGCGCCACCATTTTAACTGGCATAGGAAAGGGTGAAAATGTAAAGATGCCACGGATCCCAATAATTCCTACAGATCTTCCATTGCAATTTAAAGGCAACAATTTCCGTTTGAGCTTAATTTTGTACCGTTCGCAAAGCACAAAGGCAAATATTAATGGTAACTTAAAATATAAATGGAAAGTCCGAAACTTATAGTTGGGGGTTTTGGCGGAATTAAGGAATCAATATGGTTTTGTCATAATTGGCTCAAAAACCTTCAACATTAGAACTTTGAGGTTAATAAAAATGTTGATTATTATTTGCAGAAGTATTTGTGTTTTTTTTTTAATATAACCTGTCGATGAGTACCTGTTGGTTCTATTCTAAAGTAAAATGTACTCATTGTATGATACATGTAAGGCAGTCCTCTAAAGGACTTGTGCATTTAGGGTCAAATTATGTTACGTCACGAATAAGAGTTAGCATGTAAATGCTCTTAGAAATATTAAAATATATGTTTAACTGTAAAAGCCATTAAAATACTCGTTCAACCGGGTCGAGGTTAATATAATTCCTACATTATAATTGAATACAAATATTCGAAAACAAGCATCCTCACTCGCTTCTCTGATAGCACTTAATACCCACCAATCACTATACCAGCCTGGAGTCGCATGCCACGTATTACAGATCCACCGATAAATACGTCGTCGTCGACCACAAACAATAAGTTGCAGTACAGTTGCTTGTGTATTTTGGTGAGTTTTGCAGTTATCGTTAATGGTTTAAATTTCGAATTCTTTTTAGCTTGTGGAAACATTTCCTTACATCCTAATACAAGGCATTCATACGCCGCTATATTGAAGCTGCTTTTTACAAAAGCAAATTTGCTCTTTAAACAGCAGGATAAATTCCTGCCAAAGCTCTTTATGTTCATCAAACTGAATTACAGGTACTATTTCTCAAGTCGAACAAACAAAACAACTGCGTGTACGCACAGATGGCGAAAGATTGACAAATCTACAGACGATGGCGTCGCGTCGAGTTGTAGCGTACGCATACAGAACCGAGAACTAATACATTATCACACTGTTAATAGTAGCCTTAACACTGCTATGGCATTTGTACGCTGCTGAGCTAACACAAGTTGCTTTGTGAGATAAAAGTACAATAAGTGGATATTAGTGACGTTAACTCACCGGTCCGAGCCGCTGCTTGACGGAAGGGACGTGCTCGGGCGCGGCGGGGGGCGGCGCCGCGGCGGGCACCGACTGCTGCGGACAAAGCGACACGTTAATGAACAACTTCAAATAGGTTGTCGTGCAACGCGACGGCTCGCCCGGATTGGACCGCCTTACCTAATACTGCCGTTATAACGTCATTGCTTGCCCTTGACTTCTTCCGGTTTGGAGGGTAAGGTGGCCGGTAAACTTACTTTTGCACAAGGCCTAACATCTCGACTTCAGGTTGGCAACGAAACATTACCACCTGATATCCACAGGCAGCATGAATTTCTTACCATCAGGAAATCCGTTTGCTTGTTTGGCTTCCGATATTATGAAAAGAAACCGTCTGCATGTTTGCCTTCCAACATAATAAAAAAACTACAGGCTAGTCAGAGGTTGAAATTCAATGCATCTGTAGCTTGTAGCAAGACTTTAAAAATCCTATAACCTCCCTCAAGAATTGAGCTATTACTAGCAAAAACGTTTTTTCAAATCCGTAAGGTGTGGAAATTATAATGTTATATTAATAAACAGTAACCCACAAACCAAGGAGTGTTTATACACAATTTTTTTGCTTTTTATAAAGCTGATTGCCGGCTCGGAATTTACAGCTCAATTGGCATTTGGGTAGAGTGTAGAGTGGAGTGGCGCTTGGGCCAAAAACTATACAACTAAAAAACTTTTGGGCCTACGACCCCTGTCCCAAGGGTGTCACCTGCGAGACCGGACCTCAGCTCGGAACAGTGTCCTGATTAGAAAAAATGGAGGATGTTGTGGCTGGGTTCCGAGAAACAAGGTCGCTGTGGTCTGAATTGTGAAGCGTACAGTTATCGGATCGTCGGGATTCGTCAATACGTGATGATATACACTAATATTAAACCATTTTCCTCAGTTGAATCACAGACTAATTATAATTATCACAACCCACAACATACACAAAATGCATGATAGTTTGTGATATATTTATTTCCATTATCTTAATATGTTTCCAGTAAATCTATACTTAACTAATATAATAGTTGCCTTACCACATCAACAAATAGCCGGGCTTGGGTTTGCTTCCCGACAGGAGCAGGCATTTGTTTGATGAACATAGACGATCGCATTTTTGGATCTGGGTGTTTATAAAATTCATTCTGGTTTTTATATATGTATTTCTATGTATAATATCGTTGACTAACACCCATAACACAAGTAAATAATTTGCTTACTTTGTGGTAAGAACAATATTATGTGTAATTTGTCCATTATATATTTATCTATTTATTTTTATAACAAAGCTTAAGAGCTTGTAGGTTTGAATGCATTAAGTTTAGGATATATCTAAAGGATTTGTATGTGATAGTCCAATTCTTGTGTAAGTTAAAAGGATATTGAAAATCCCACTATAAGCTTCAAATGCAGTGAAAAGGTGGGAGAAACCGCAGGAAACTGCTAGGTATCCATTAAACAAGAAAAAAATAACTACCTTTTTAGTAGTTTTCTCAGCCAATTGGAGCTGCCGGCGAGTCTGTTCCAATTCCATCTCCACCTTCTTCCGCTGCAGCATCAATAGCTCTTGTTCTTTCTTCGCCAGGATACTGCGCATGCGCTCCTCATCTTCAGTTATTGGTGGGATACTTGTTGTTGCTGCCGGCTGTTTGAAATATTTTAGAGTTATATTATCATAAAACTTGACAAGGACATAGAGATGAATCAACTTCAAAAAGGGGGCATCCCTCAATTACACAAAGTATTTAGGGGATCAAAATAAATTTCTCTAATCTGATGTGGCGGATGTTCATAATCTAACAACAAGTTTTTGGAAAAACAGTAAAATAAATAAAATATATTTCTTTACTAAAAATAATTACAATCCTACACAATATTTATCATAGTTAATTGAACACAAATTGTCTGCCTGGTGACTTTTAAACAATATATTTTTTTAAATAATCGATATGTACAACACGGATTACATATTTTCTCCAAAAATACACCTTTTATAAAATCTCATGTGAGATAAGGAAAAAAGAGGGGTTGAGCCAAATAGTAGGGAGTCCAAAAATAGCTAAAATCGCCTGATGTAATCAATGAATGCCCCCTATTTTTTTCTAACTGATAAATCCAAAGAATAAAAAGATTATATCGTAAAAAAATTGACAGCTTCAACATTAATTAGCTTGTATGAGAAATATAAAATTAAATATCTACTGTAATTAAGAGAGTGGGACATAAATCGGCAAATTTAAATTGCAACCTAATATTTATTTTAGCTTATGTAACATGCTTTTAGCTTATGTCTTAATTTAATTATACTTGCACAAGCTTATACATTTTCAATTTACTTTAGCATTATAAAATAAAAAAATATTTAAATGGAATGAGTTGAATATTTAACTGTAAAAATCTTCAGCATAACAACATTCAAAATTTTTTTTGCTTAGTAACTATACTTTAATAACAAAATTTCTTGTGCATCTATTCCTCACAATGTTTTTATTTTTTGAATGTATATGGAAAAGTGTAAATTATTAACATATTCACAATCTTGTAATGTAATAAAATGGAAAACTATGAAATACTAATTGTGACAATTAGAGCCTCAGCAGCATTTTTATTTAACATTATATATTTAGAATATTTTTTCTTGAAATTTTATGGACCCACTACTACTAAACCAACGAAATGCATATTAATACAATTTCCCAGTCCTCTAAAAATATATCATCTGCCATACTGCCAGGAAGCTTGGAAAAACTGAGTTAGTTGTCTATAAAACCAGATTTACCATAGGTTCAGGTAGGATTATATCAACATACTATTCCTGCCATCATAATATCAATGCTCAAAAATGTTGTAATCTCTCCTGGAGGCTAATAGAATGGCTCAGAATGACACCTGACTAAGAATGCGCCTATAAAAAATGAGATATTTATAAGGCATCGTTATCTCTTATCATCGAAAGAGCCATGTGTTCGTTCACTAACTAAAACTTATAAAAGTCCTTACAGAGAATCTAGAATCATTAACATGTTTATCTATTCTTGCAAATGCATAGATAATTGACACTTTTCTTTTAGAATCTTCTTATTTAACAACTACTAGACCACCCATAATAAGTGGAAATAATACATGATGGCAAACTGCAGTAAATAATTTTTTACAAAGATTTATGATTAAGTTGACCAAGTTGTTCATGACCGAATAGCTCGTATATTATCCGAGGGTGTGTCAAAACTCCCAGAAACCAGTGTGTATGTATGAAGAGTAATGAATGTGGAGGAAGCTAAGCAAGTATGTAGCAGTCATGACACTTAGCACTCGATACTTTCTGCTTACCCCGTACTGGTACCGTACCGTAGGTACTGGGCATGAAGATATGTATGAAAGATTAGGTTTTAACTAATATTCGGAGTCCGTTTAGACTTCTAAGAAGCAGGTACCGTACAAGGTTAATGTGAAAACACATGCAAATACTAATACATCTCAAAGAATTTGAATGTTGTTTTACTCTAGCACAGGGGAAAGCTTAAAATATATAGTAGCATACTAAAACTAAAAAGCACATAAAAAAATAATCAACTAAAAAATAACACCTTTTTCAGAAAATTTGGATTTACATGGATGTTTGACTGCTGGGGCTGAGATTGAATGGGCCATGCCGGATCTATGAGATTAACTTTCACATCCAGCTGATACAACTTCGTAGATGGAAACACATCATGCCATGTTTCACGCAGCTTGAACATCTGTGAACGTGTCTTTTCGTCCACCTATAAGCATTCCAATCATTAATCAAATATCCATTTATTACCTAAAACAGAAATTTATAAAAAAATACTTGAAATACAATTACCTGTTTGAATGTTTTAGTAAACATGTTTACGATGCTCTGCGAGAACTTGTGTGTGTAGGCACCACCAACATTCTTGATAATCGAATCTACTAAATAGAGGACTGGCAACTTGATATCGGCAGGAACCTGTGTAGAGGAAAAACACTATCTATTCCCATTCACGGGCTGACCAAATCCATATTGCTTTTAGATTTTGGTCTCAGATCTTTGGAGTGGGACAGAATAATACAAAATTCATTTTACCAACCCCTTTAATTATCCTCCATTTAATAAAATAAATAAGAACTCAGTTTAAAAAGACCTTTATTATACATCTCCATAGCTGATTACACAACTGAAAATCAACTTGAATTAATTGCGCACCAATCAACATTTGTGACCCAATTTATAGAAACAGGTATCTCCTTATGAAACATGGTTAAGTGTATTTAAAACTAATAAAAGAAACAACTTGTTCTGGTTCCAAGAGTGAGTTATGTGGAATAGAGTTAAAATTAGAGCTACTATAGTATTATTTGACAACTACATATGAGACCAAGGAAATTTATTTCAAATTGTTCTATTTAGAGGCAATTGTGTATTGTGAATTAAAGTTAAAAGGTTCATCTACAGGGCTGTATACTATATTAATAAATAAAGAATGCTGAATTTTTAACTGATTTCAAAAAAGAATGAAGTTCTATGAATGCTTCTTTTAAGAATGTTCAATGAATTTTCTTGCAATTGTATGCCCTTGAGATTGTCTCATACATAAATGGATGTATGTGACCTTTGAAATGGACTTTTAATGTTTCTACATGTAAATTTTGAGCAGCATCTTTTCATTTATTTTTTTAGGTTAAAAACCTGCACATCAAAATCCAATAAACATATGTTTTTTATTAATATTAAGATGCAGTAACTACATGAAACCTAATCTACTAGAAATGCTTATTAAAATAAGACACTTCCAAACTATTTCTATGTAAAAGGTATTTATAGTATCACAATTACTTTTCCATCTCATTCTACACTGTTTCACATAAGACAGTAATGTTTTGATGACTTCTGTACCTGATGTAAATTTTGGTTGTTACCTTTTATCCCTAAAATACCTCAGCTAAAAGCCACAAAGGACACATATTATTTACATACAGGCAAGTATGACATATCACATATGTATACCACTGCTTTATTTTGAAGTTATTTTCTAAAAACATTATAATTGTTTAAATTACAACTACTATAAAAGTGATTTTAATCTCTGAGGTGTTATATGAATTTATTAACATAATATGAGCAGAACTACACGTTAATATCACGGTCTTTGTTATTTTGTTACATCCAAGATGTATTTTTGTGTAATCATAATGTACTAAAAATAAAGTACACATAGTTTTTTGACATTTTCCACAAGCATCTGGTAAATAATGTTTGTATAACTAGAATAATCTGACTTTGCTTAGTAAATTTTATTTTCACAAATTGTATATTTTCTTTTATTTTAAACAGCATTTTATATATTAATCACACAGGTTTCCAGAAACTACATATTTTCTATGTTATACAAAACAAAAACACAATTTTGGTAAGGCATATCAAAATCTGTAAAGTTCATGGGTAAAGTGATGATAGTGTAGAGTGATGATGCCTTGTATGGTATGTAGATTTTTTAAGACAATTTAAAGAGGTTTTCAATGCATTTTAAAGCAGATATTTATATGCATATACTTTAGATAAATTTAATCATAACTGCAAATGACAACGTAAATTTAGGCAAAATTTAAAATAGATTTGGTTACAAAAACGAAACAATGTAAGAGTTGAAACTACAAAGTTGTACTAAATTAAGGTTAAAATTTGTGATGAGAATAGGAGGTACCTGTTTGACATTAATCATATTGGTCATAATTATCACTAGGATCACATTACGCAGCGAAATGTGCGTTTCTTACTAACACTTTCCCGATTTCTCGTGTGATAGCGTGGCATTTTGTGCACTCGCTGTTCACGAAATTAAAAATTTTAATTCACCTTCTCCAAGTGCTTCTCCACTGTTTCAACGATAACACCCGCGTGCTCGACGTTTTCTTCCGCGAGTATGGTCAGCATATTTATGAGCGGCTTGCTGTTGACGGTTAGGTCCGACAAACTGGATGCGTATTCTTCCGCAATTTCCTTCGACATTTTGGCTGGCCACGGCTAATATGTCCTTAATCATTCCAATATCAATTCTTAATGTTTCATCGCTGCAAAATGGAAAATTTTGTTACGTGGCTTCAAGAGCAATTCAATATGGCGAAATTTCACAAGCATCACGTTTAATCTAGATACTAACATTATCGATGATTACATTGATTATAGAAATATAAATAATGACAAAATTTCTTCTCCGATTTCAATTTGTACATTAAATCACGTAGTCGCGGGTTGTGTTCACATTAGGTAGAAATAAATGCTCATTTTAATTTTTATAATGCGCGTATTGCACGCAACACGTAACCACAAACAGTGTTGCCAAGTGGCAAGCACTGTTGGCAACTCTTAATCAATCCAAGTCGCTAAAATCAGTGTCAAAAGTCCCTAAAAAGTAGCTAAACTCGAAATTTGACTAAAAAGTTGTGCAAAATTATTGGAAGCGATATCATAAGAATTGAATTGAAATCTATCAGAGGTGGTTATTTATTTTTTAACTATTAAATACTCAAGTGTAATCGAGGTAAAAAAAAAATCTATTGCCTAATATGGTTTTCATTTGTTCTACAAAAGTCGTCCAGATAAGTTGCTAAATAATTTTTTTCACTAAAACTTTTTTTGTTAAAATAAATAATAAATAAATATTATTTATTTTAACAAAAAAAGTTTTAGTGAGAAAAATTATTTTGTTGTTAAGATATAAGCAGAAGTCGCTATTTCTAGCGACAAAGTCGCTAAATTGGCATCAGTGGTGGCAAGTGCCAACTCTTAATACTCTTAAAGTCCTTAGATTATGAACGATGCTAAAGTCTAATCAATCCATGGCAGGTATTAATTAATCACTCTAAGGATAAATCCAAAGTCAATACAAAAGTCGCTAGAAAGTCGCTAACTTTGACTCTATCAGAGGTAAATTTTGTACTTTGTTCTGAGAGGGACATAAAAGGCCAAGAGCAGACTTTAAAAAAATGGCTTATAAATAATAAAACCAATAATGTAAACCCTACTGAAATTTCAAGAAATCAACAGTCATTTCGAGCCTCCTGAAATATTATTTTATATTATGATGCGATAAAACTACTGAATCCTCAAATTGTATACAGAATGACTTTTCTTTAATGGTGATATGTACAGGAAAATATCCCACGGCTTCGCCCGCATGGTATTCGGTTCTCACGATAAATATACAATAGGTACATATAAAATATATTTAGGGGGGGGTGACGTTAAAAGGGGCACATTCATCATTTTAGCTCCAATCTTCAATTTAAATTCGATCGAAAATTTGTATGAATTTACGAATTTCATACAAATTTTCATTCCCAATTTATACCCCTAAGGTACAATTCATCTAAACCCTTTCTTAGCGGACGCTTAAATCGTGGTGGCTATCTGCATGCTAAATTTCAATCTGATTGTTCCATTAGTTCGGTCTGTGCATTGATATATCGAACCTACTGGATCAACTTCACAAATAACATTTTCATTTTTGTATTGCTTATGTTTTCAAGTGATATGTTAAGATACAAATAAAATAAATAACGCAATAAACGATATTAGCAAGAATATCTAAATATATAAAATGCAAAGGTGATTGACTGACATTCAATTGGAAATTCGAAAATTTATAAAATTAGTAATATTCACTATTACACTTTTATAACGAAACAACCAGGCAAACAATATAACCATTTATTATGTTATTATTAATTAAAAATATCAAGTATAGACCAAAAATTTA
Source organism: Caria ino melicerta (assembly GCA_018237365.1). NCBI lineage: Eukaryota > Metazoa > Arthropoda > Insecta > Lepidoptera > Riodinidae > Caria > Caria ino. The sequence goes on from DVZN01000387.1 coordinate 12,635, forward strand.
TCGACGATAACACATTAGAATGTAGTGCGTTATTATATCTATAGCTAGTACCAATATTATAACTCTATAGCCTAAACTAGTATGGAGGGTAGAGGGCAGGTACTCAGAATAATCGAGTTGACAAAAGAATATCCATTGCTTAAGACGGTTTTGATTTGTTCTCCAAAAGTCGTCCGTTAAGTCGGTTAATAATTTTTGTCACAATTTATTTTGCCGCTAGGACCAAATCAGAAGTCGTCATTTCTAGCGACAAAGTCGCTAAATTGGCAACAGTGACCAAACTAGGAAATATGACTAAAGATCAGTGTTGCTAGTGATTGATGGTCAAAGAAAAAGACTTCATAATAATACATAAAATATTATAATAATTTGTTACTAGAAAAGTAACTCTTTATCGTTAAAGCTGTTTAATCGTACACATCCTGCATTATTATTTATTAACAAAACTAAAAACATTAGCGGGATTATATCACTAAAATTAAAAACTAAAAATTAAAATATTAAAATTAGTTAAAATTACAAACGTGCAAGTGATTAAATTTGTTTATTAAATGTTCACTATAATTTACGTACTCTGCGATGTTCGCACAAAATACCATTAGATACAATTTTATATACACATTCAATCATAAGAAAATTTATTCATAAATTCCATATTTCGTGTAAATATAGAGTGAAGTGGTCAAAATTGGTGGCATTTTGTGTCATTTTGTTCAGTGAACGTGCAGAAATAAAAAAGTCTTCGAGAAAAAATTAGTGTATCGTGCAAATTCGTGTGTTTTTTCGTTGCCACCAAAACTCCTTGCCTGCCTTGCCTGGCACCAAGACAGACTGACTGTGATGACTTACAATGACATGACGAGACAAAGTCTATATATTATGAAGATTTGAAGAATACTAATGAAAAAGACTATAATATGAAGAAAATAATGAACCGGCAGACTACGCTGTATGGACTAAGATTCTTAGCCTTAACCTTTTCTTAACTCCGTGAGGCG
>DVZN01000388.1:0-13631 GCA_018237365.1 Caria ino melicerta
TATATCTACTGGACTTACGAGTCGTGGAGATACTAGCACACCTCTGCCTACCTCTTAGGGGATAATAGGCGTGAAGGTACTTTTTTATTAAGGGATTTCTCAAGTCAGTAAGTACAATGTATTGAACCTCGGTGGCCTAATGGTTAGAGATTCGGACTTTCATTCGAGGAGTCCAAGTTCGAACCCCACCATATACCAATGAGTTATTCTAACTGAGATATAGTATATTTTCTGAGTGCTTTTACAGTGAAGGAAAACATCGTGAGAAAATCGAGGTTCGTGTGGTCAAATTTGACCTAATTTTGGATGGGTCTGTTTTTTCTTCTGGGTTGCAGAGGTGAGATTGCAGACGCTTTGTGTAAGAACTGGTACCCTTGTCAAATACCCAAGATTAGGTAGTCGATGCCGACATCATCTGATATAGAAACGGAATAATGCTAGGATAAAGTTATGGAAGGAACGCGTTAGGAGTATACACGAATATTCTAATGGTCGCGTGTGTTAGAAGGCGGAAGCATCAAACAGGCGTATAAGCTTAAAATGTGCTTTTAATCACTTTGAAGCACGTTGAATGATGAGGGTAGACCCGTAAAGCTGCGTCGAACGCATTTTTATTTCAGTCGTAAATTGAAATGAAAAAGAAATAAATTTAATTCACTTTATTTATCTTACTTCGAATTCTAAACCTACTTTTTTTGTAACGACGTTTTATACGTGTAAACTATTTTATTTTTGATTAAAAAAAAGTATCAAAATATAAAATAAATCAATTTTTCGTTCTGTATAAGCTTATCTTTACATCAGCCGTTGTATATAAATAAATAATTGATACCTCTGTGCCCCTGTGGTCGAATGTAGTCGGTATCCGACTTTGACGCACGAGGTCTAGGGTCGGACAACTTGTTCTTAAGATTTTTTTCAGTTTTTTAAAAACAACGTGATGTTTTACAGGATAACTGAAAAAACTTATAAAGTAAGTTGCCCGACCCGGGAATCCCGAGACACCCTGTGGGTGTTGTAAATTGAAGATCATTTTATTTATTAAATTAAAGCCGGAGCAATATATTAAAATAAAAAAAGTTCGCCATGTTGCGTATAACCAATAACCGCGTAACCCGCGTAACCGCATCAATAGTCAATAAAATGTTATTCATTATTACCACTTACTAATGCTTACGTACCTATATACCAATAAACTTAAATATTGGTTTTTACAAATACATTTCTCCTGTTTCAATCTAATATACCTATGTTATAATTTTATAGACATTTGAAATTTCCTTAAATTTCCGAATTGCGTGACGTCACACCGCAACATATCTACCGCTCACGCTGACTCACGTCCCAGGCTACAAAGTCACAGGAACACGCGTATGAACTGAGCCATAGAGTGAACGTTGATGAATGACGTCACGCACACGTAGCGTCACGGGCTCAATTTAAAATTCCATATCTGGAAAACTAATATCGCAATATTCTTTCACATATATTTAATATTTTTAATAATATAAATTTATAAACATTCTCCATTGTGCGATATATTTGTTATTATGAGCAGAGTAGGCTTTTTATTTTTCAAAAACTGTATATTGCCTAAAAACTGTAGTGATCTGGGTTTATTCGATAGGGATGTCCTGCAGGTGATTAGTATAATATCACATGTGTAGAAATATCTTATTACAACTAACTGTGACGAGGTGTTTAAGACTTATATTTGAACAAACAAATAAGTTAATGTTTTATCCAAAAGTATTTATCCAAAATATCGGGGCCCGTGTTGATACGCGTCTGCCCGTCTGTCTATTAGTATGAGATTGGCAGTTTTCGCTGGAAAGCCGTGATGATATACCCATTTCTTCCCGCCCTCACCACTGCTCGCCTTGTGGTGCTCGTTGCCGTGTTTGCCGTGGTGGTCGTGACCACTTGACGCCTTGTGGCCCTGTGGATTACAAAGATAGTATTAAATTATACATAGTAAATCCATGTGGGTAAAGTGGGTGGGTAACCCAATTCATAAAATGTTTGCAAAGACAAATATTTTATGATTTTTTTTGCACGGAACCCTAATTCTTTTTCGAAAATAAAAGTAGACTACATTTAAGTCTACTTTTAAAATAAAAGTACCTTAAGTTAGGCTACTTTTATATAAAAGAACGGATTAGGGTTCCACGTAAAAAAATAAATGCATGAAAACTTCATAAAGGCCCACGCAGACGGAGTCGCTGTGGAGATGTTTCACGAAAATACTATTCTTAAATATTTTTGTGAAATGTCTTAATTACAAAATAACAGCACCTCAAAACACTTTTTGGAATTCTTGTATTTTAATTGGTTTCCGATCCAATGGTAGCCTATCAGTTCACGTATCATAATACCTATTATTTGGTCCATATGGATCCAATATGACTTTTGAACTTGAACTTATCAGAAGAATAATGGACGTTATCGAGAAAATAGGAAGTAAAGTAATGGCGCTAATTCTGCTACGCGTTTTTTAAATTAATTTTTAAATATTGCTATCTTTTTTTACAGCAAAAGGAGGCAAACGAGCAAGTAGGTCACCTGATAGTAAGTGATCACTACCGCCCTAGAACAACTGCAACACCAAGGGAATCACAATTGCGTTGCCAACCTTTTAAAAACCCGCCCCTAATGGGGAAGGAGAAGTGGGCCTCCGGGACTCTCACAAACCAGACGAATCGCAGCAACAAGCTGCTACTTCACGCTTGTCTTATGTGAGAGAGTGGTACGTTCCCCAGGCGTGCCGGCCCATACGGCTACATACAATAATGTGTACATAGCATGGCATTACCACTCGGAAAAAATCATTTTTCTAAGTTTTTTTTAGACAGGTGTATTTCTACTATCAATAATCGCTGTCAATATCTGTCTATCTCTCTTGTTCTCACAAGCGCAACTTATTAATGCCAATAAATGTTTGTTAGAATACTCAGTTCTCGTCTTTATAAAGTCTTCCAACTCATTTCTTGGCAAATAGTACGCCTTTACATACCTATCTACATATTCCTGATAAGGTATTGGCTTTAATCCGGATATTTTTTCTAATTTCACAAATAATTGCCTATAATCCAATTGCATTAATCCCCGACCACCATTAGAACATTTTGTCGCATTTGAAAACCCCTCCACTAATAAATGAACTATAAACTTCGATACCATTGACCAAACGGAATTCAAAATTTCAATATTCAATGACACTCTCGACGAAATATTTTCCAGTCGCAATGCAAACACTTGTATTTTTCGAATAATTAAGTCTACATAAGGACTATTTTCCTCAGCGACATTCTTAACGTCCCATCTAACTTGGGACATGGCAATCAAAGCCGATCTTGCATCGACTGCTTTCGAAGCCGAACACATATACACAGGCATTCTCAAATCAGCAACAACTGCTAAGGTATTATCTTTAAAATGTTCTAAAATAAGACGTTGGTGCTGTGCAACAATAGACTCTAAATACGGATGAATAAGTTCAAATTGCTTTGCTAAAAATATTGCGCTCTCAACACCAACTAATCTTTCGCTCAATCCGTGAAGATTTTCATCGGAATTCAAATCTAAATGATTCGGCATGCTCGGATACTCGAAAGCTATTTCATCATCTGTGTTAATACTACTTGTGATTCTTTTCAAAACTGCATTTAGTTTTGGACTATACAAAGTTGTGGAAGCGACATCTAAATCTGATGTAAAAAATAGATGAACAGCATAGAAATAATAGTCGAAAAGCCTGTTCATAAGCATTATAACTTCTAACGCTATTTGGGGTAGATATCGACTGATTTGCAAATACTGTCCACAATTCCTTAGTACTGATAGCGTTGTATTAGTTACTATAACACTTTGTCGTACTTTAGATGGGCTCAAAGGTATTTCATTATCCTTTTCTGTATCTTCAACAAAATCGCGTCTAAGCTCATCTGGTTCATCATCTGAATCACTCACTTCAGATTCAGGTTCAATACCGAAAATATCATCATTCGTTACGTTTTCATTACGAAATATTTCAAAAGGAGTCCGTGTTGTATTGTTAGTGAAATATTTAGAAATATAAACACTATCGTCTTGAGAAGGAACTGATGATGTGTCAGAAAATGTTCCTTTAGTAATATCAGACTTGAGAGGGTTCAAATATTTCCTAAATTGTTTAAATTCTTGGAGATTTAAAACATTAAAATTGGATTTCACCGGACATTGCTCCCAACCTTCATTTTCGAGAAACAATTTTAACTCTTCCATTCTCCCTCTGTGATAATTTTTTATATAAGACACACTTTGAGTTTTTATAAAATCTTGCAATGAATCTGACGTATCCCCACAAAATACTTCGGCTATTTGAGTCAATTTTCTCAAGACACCTAGCATTTGGATAAACTTTTCAAATGGATAATCCTCTAAGCCAGAACTTTTCAGAAACGTCGAAATTTTTGCTTGAACATCATGCCAAATTCTTATTAATCCTGCTTTTAATTTTTGCTTAATATATTCCCTGCTTACATTTTTCTCTATATCCGAAGCTATGCTAGAACTCGATACGGTTTCTTCATTTTTCATATGCCAATTTACTAATAAATAATAACTTTTCATTACTAAAAATAACTTCTCACACAGATTAAGCAAACATAATGCAGCTTTGGCAGTGGGCACTGCATGGCACATATCAACGAATTTCATTTCTAATGTAACCTCATTAAGGAAAGGCTTTATCGCCTCACTAGCAGACTCATTTACTGCTGAAGAATAATGCATATGCAATTGTTCCATAGCTGCTTGAGTTTTACCCAAAAGATCATATGCATTCTTTAATTTCCTAAACACATTTTCATCAAAGTTATAACATAAATTTGCTAACACTGAATCTAATTTATCTTCCGTCATATCTAATGTATCTTGCAGCCGAGCTGAAAGATCTGCTATACAAGTAAACTCTTTGTGATTTGCTGCTGCCTTTTTGCTTTTTAAAATCAATTCTATTGCATTATAGTACTCTTTTTTATTTAGTAATTCAGCAACATCTTTCTCAACACTACGCAAGTTTCTAAGTAATTCAAGGGATTTCAGAACTGATTTTATTATCTGTCTCTTTCTGACATTAGCAAGAATGACAAAGGTGGATATAGTGAGATGATTTGAGGCTGTACTAAGTCGTTCTCTTGCTTTCTGACATGTAGCTAGGGTTTGTGAGAGTTGCGTCCGTATGTTTTGTATTTCTGCAAACTCTCTGTCACAATTATCTCGTTGTTGAGAAATTAGATGAAGAGCTTTTCCAGAGACCACCTGTTCCCGAAAAAAATATTAAAGTAATTAGTAACTTTTAAAACTAATATTATATACAGTACAACCCCAAACTTACACCATTGATGAGACTGTGCATTTATCGCTTTAGCCGGGGTATGATTTCAATACAAATATGATACAAATAGTGGACTTACTCTGTAGATAACAAACATATATTTAAAATAAATATAGTCACGCCCATTTATCCTGGAAAGAGTGGGTAGTACATAGGTAGATTAGCCGACAATATTAGGTTCAATGATGTGACAGGTACAAATACAAATCCAATCCCAGGCAATTTCATAGTTTATCAGAAAAACTGAAAAAACTCACAGAACCGAAAGAAAGTTGCCTGACCCAATAATCAAACACGGAACCTCGTGGGTCAAAGTCGGACACCAACTCTACTGGACCACAGAGGGGAACATATACTTAACACAAAATAAATTGTTATTATGCCTTATTTCTGCGAGATAAGTCCGAATACTTTTATCAAACTCTATAATACATAATATCTCTCTCTCTATAATAATCAAGAGTTATATGAACTTCATACGCTCTGAAGAAGAATATTACTCTAGCCAGTGGCATAGCTATGTGGATAAGGGCCCCAGTGCATTGAGAAAGTATCGAGCCCTCACCCGCTGGATAACGCGTCAAAATTGTAGACAGGAATAAGAAGCAACACAGCGAGTTCTACTTATCATTAGTAAGCTTTTCAAAGCTTAGGTTAGAGCCCCCCCCCCACAAATACAGGGCTCTGGTGCACTGCACCACCTGACCCTACGATAGCTACGTCACTGATTCTAGGTGGTAGATTGCTATGATTGATAACGCAGCCTTATTCCTGCCACAATAACTTCAGGGCTTGTCGTTGACGTATTCCGGTACGGAGGGTAAGATAGCCCATGGACTTATACTGCCGCCATAGCGTCAGTGCTAGCCTTTGAAGTGTTCCGGTTTGGAGGGTAAGGTAGCCGGTTTTGAGGTAGCCGGGTAAGGTAACTTACTTTTGAACGAGGCCTAACATTCCAGCCTCAGGATTGCAACGCAGTATTACCTTTACCTTTGGTGTCTATAGACGGCGTGATTACCATCAAGAAATCCGTCTGCATGTTTGCCTTCCAACATATTATATTATAAAAAAAGAACTAGCAAAATCAAGGCTTTTTCTTTAGTTTCCATGGTTTGTGTCGTACTGACTCATACATTTGCTTTGATCGCTGGTTGAGCCGCGTAATTCCCATGGAGAAATTCGCCGGTCGCTTCGTTTGTCACCGCTGTTTGTGGCATGTCGCGCGAATTTTAACTGTAGCGATTTTCTTCGTGTCCTGTACGTAAAGCAATTGGGTAAAGTGGCTCTTACCTGTTGCTGCCGTTTCAACTTGGTGAACATCTGCTCGATAGCCTCACAGTTGGGCGGAGAAGGTGCATTCTCCAATGCATACCGGGCAGCATCAAACTCAGATGGTGGAGAGAAATAGACATTTTCAATTTCCCGGAGCACCTGTAAAAGATCAGCATGAAAACTGGCTGCCTCGTTAGTCGAATGGTGAGCACAGTCACCTTTCCATGTTGACGAGTAAAGAGGCTCAGGTATGATTCCTGACAGGGCGGGCATTTGTCTGATGAACATAGTTGTTTGTATTTCTGGGTCTGGGTGTTTTATTAAATTTATTCCAGTATTTATATTGTTATTCTATGTATAATATTGTTGTCTAACACCCATATCACAAGCAAATAATTTGCTTACTTTGAGGTTAGATCAGTTAGTGTAATTTGTCCAAGGATATTTTTATATTTAATATTACTAGGAAATATAGGGACTTACTTGAGTGATTCAGATTATGAAACAGGAGTTACGTCGTAATTTTTTCATAACATTGGAAGGCAAACAATCAGATGGGTTCCCTGATGTTAAGAAATACATTCATACATAGGTACCGTTCATGGTAAATAGATTTTCTAAATCTTAGTTGCCGGGGAGTTTGTTTAACCATTTCTTCTCTGGCTTGAAAACAGTGACAGTGTAAGGTAGATAGGGTTAAATTTAATTAATGTAAAAAAATATTTTTATTATACTTCATTAATATAGAATATTAATAAAGTATATGTTAAGTAAAATTATTTCTTTCTTTCATGCTACTTGTAGACACCAGGTCTGGCTACAAGTTCACAACGCGCCATTACCACCTAGGTAATGTTGCATTGCCAACCTGAGGCCGCAATGTTAAGCCTCTGAACTGGAACGTGTCAATGGCAAGTAGTCAGTGTTTGTCAAGCATCAAGCAGTCATGGCAGCAGGAATAAGTAAGGCAGTAGTGCCAATCACAGTGAGCCTCTAAAAAACTCTACTACCTATTTAAACATGGTATTATTGACAAGAAACATTTGCCCACTGCACAAGCTACCTGGCAATTTGACAGTTGGATGATGCTTCAAAGCCCAGACCAACACAGAGTACTTACTTCTAGGTCTCCAGCCGATTGTGCAGCACTCAGAGACTTGGAGTTGATACCTGGAGGTGCATGCCTCTGTTCACTGCTGCTTGGCAACATAATACCTGAAATTTGGTGTGATAAGATTTAAAATTTCTACTTTTTCTTCAAAATAATGAGCTAGTTTTACTATAAGTAAATTGGTTTTCGAAATAATGAAATAGAAATATTTATTGTTATTATATTTCAAAACACAAAGAAATATAAACATAAAAAAGATTAAATTAAAAAACTTTCAATTAGTGAAATAAAACTTTTGACAAAAATAGACAATAGCAAAATAATAATTATGATTACAGCATGAAAAGACCACTGCCATGTGTGTTTATCGTACTCACAAATGGGCCCTCTCAGCTTGTATAGTGACGAAAATCACTATGCTGGTATTCTACTAGAGCCCAGACAAATGAAGAACGGACTATCAGAGCAAATACAATGCAATAATGAAGCTACTTTTAATAAAAACCTACTGGTTTTTGAAAAATAATTAACCCAGTTTTCATTGAATAAAACAGTATAATCTCACTAATCCGGCACTTCGTTGGATCGGCACGTCCAATAATCCGGCACCCTCCGCCCACGCTTCCCTCGCCTCTGTACACTTGTGCCTTTCGGTCACTTGTGTGATAGACTTGCGGTCTAACCTCGAAACTTATTTGTTTCATATTAAAACGAATAGTTTATAGTTAAAAATGTCAAATAATAATATATTCCTTCCATGAAATGCTTTATTTCATTCATTACCTATGACTTTTTTACTATAATCCAGTAATCCGAACATTCCAATAATTCGGTACACTTGGATTTTTAATAGTGCCGGATTGGTGAGATTTTACTGTATAGCTTTGATGTTTTTGCAAGCTTTGGGGATGTGTCAAGTACACTACAAAATGTATACTTTGCCCTTATTCCTTCCATCTCAAGCTATTGTTACTGCTTGAAGATTGGCTGCTAAAACGACCATGCTGCATCTTGAAAGAGCGCAGCCAGCAGTGTAAAAGGTACCAGTAATAATTCTTAATATTATAGTAGGGTTAATAAACAGACAGTTAGATGATTCTACTGATAAATAATCAGAGCTTTTAAAGATAAGATTTTTGTGATTCTAGAACAGTAAGGAAATTGCAGTTGGTGTATGTGTATACATAATAATATAATTTTGACTTTTGGGCAGACTATATATTATTTTTCTAGGCCTTTATTATGTAGGTACCCAAGGAGAACTAGGTTGACATTCCATGACCAAATCACCCGCGTATTATCTGAGGGTTGTGTTTTTTTCTCTTTTTTCTTTCAAGATTCTCCGAAACCGGCGTGTATGTATGAAGACAGTAATGAATGTGGTGGAAGCTAGGCAAGTATGTAGGAGTCGTGACACACTTGGCATTCGACTCTGTCTACCTCGTAAGGGACTTGACGTGAAGATTTATATACCTGGGTGAATGATCAAGGCAACGTAATCAACAAAAAGCATTCATACTGTATTGTATGAATTCTTTTTGTTGCGAAGTAAATTCAAAACTTATTTGTTCACGACGAACTTTTTGTCTTTGTTTGAAGGAAAAAATATACATCTTGCTGTTAAAATATTAATAATTATATTACATATATGCTATTTAGACAAACATTTGTTAAAATCAGTAAACTTACTTTTGTAGTATTATTTTATTTCTCGGAGAAACATAGTTATTTACAAAGACATAAACGAGATTCCAATATATTTCCTGTACAATATTATTAACTTATCTACAAATTATAAAATAATATTTATGATATCATATTATTTATTTTATTACATTTATTTTTAAATTTATTTAATATAAACATTTTCACAAGTCAAATCAACATAGCACAAAAAAAATACAATATTCAATTTCATTCTGAATTCTGATGCCACAGATTTAATAGCTCACAGATTAAATTATTAATTCAATCATTCTATGCATAGACTATATACTTATTACTGAAGATTCCATGTTTTGCTTCATTCGATGGTTCATGCAGTTTGGTGTGACCACAATATACACATTTTTTTTACACAATATATAATACAAGCTTTTGGTTTCGAATATTCCATTTAAATCCAAGAATACAAAAGATACCTACATAATAAGCTCTTGAAAAGGCAATTATTTATATTGTGTATTTAACATTCATACCGAAGAAAAGCAATAAGTTGCAATAAAATAAAAATAAATAAGTATAGTGAAAATATGAGTATAATCCGTCCCAAAGGTGGCAGCAGTACTCCATACAAGACCGAATCTGTGCTTGATACAGCTGAAGCAACTGTTCTGCTGTGAAGTACCGCCTGACCTTAGAAAGGATACCAAGCTTCTTTGCTACAGTCTTTGCTCTAGACTCAATATATTGCCCAAAGTTGAGATTAGGTGACAGTTCAACTCCGAGGAGCTGCAGGTTGTCGGTTATTTCTATAGGTATGTTTCGAGAAGTTGGAACCAGGTGAAAGGGGCTCCGTTTAGTGGAGAACAGACACGCCTGTGTTTTGGTAGCGTTGAACGTCACTAAATTGGCATCTCCCCAGTCGGAAACATTTTGGTAAACTTTCTAGACACATAGCTTGGCCGCCAGTAAAACAATATATTCATCAGCCCATGGCAGTCCACTGCTGGACGTATACATCACCATAACACCCGGTCTCATTACTCGGTGTATTTTCAGAAAAAATATTAGGGATCTTTAAAAAATGATAAAAGCCAGGAAATAATTAGTGCGACCCACGCGGACAGTTACTGGTACGTAAAGAAACTACTATATCAATTAGAACATCTCATTAATTATAACAGTAACGGATAAATCATCATAAAAGAGTATACGCATTTCCATTGTATTCGGCTTAAATCGGTCATTTGGAGTGTCAGAGATTCGTATCGTCTAAGCTTAGCAAGACTGATACAGATCTCCGCAACATCTCAGATCTTGACACAGACCCACGATCAATGGTGGTAGATAGCCGTACAGCAACATGCCCGAGTAGGGACTACAGATACACAGTTTTACCTATTCTTGCCACCGCCACACACTGTTGTATTCGATCTAGCTGTTACTTCGGTAGACTTACATATTAGGTCTAAGTCCTAACCTACTAATTTTTTCTTCCCAGCAAGAGAGACGTGCGCCTATATTGCATAATATAAAAATATTTGTGTTAAAATATCAATTCTATACCCAAAACTAGGGTGGCATATATTGATAATTTCCTTATCGATAAAAGGAACACACAAAGGATATTCCTCAACGAAACTCCATTTCTTATTTACTACCGGAAACGCGATAAATCAGACAAGACAGTAACAGATGAAAGAATATTTTATACGTTTATTTCAGTGTATTCGGTTTAAATTGGTCGTTTGGAGTTTCAAAGAGATCCGTATCGCTCACGATAGAGCTGAGCTTAACAAGACTGATATTGATCTCAGTTGTATCTTAGATCTCGACACTGTCACTTGGACACTTCGAGAGGGTTTGAAGTTTGTATATGATGTATCGATATTAGTGATATTTTAGCAACCTAGCTGACGACCGCGAACTACGTTCGCATTTGCCTCTTGAAAGATTTCATGAGTTTTATTTATATTGGATCAACTTAACGTTTGTCCTGAAGTTAAAGTTGCCTAAGTTATTTGATATTTGTATCGTCGGCTATTAGTAAAACTTCCAAATATTCATAATATTTTTAAACGAAAAGCACATGTAGAGTTTTAAGTATCACTTATAATTTGTTATAAATGCAGCCTACTGATTTGGTTAAATCGTATGTTACTGATAATATTATGAGTTTGTAAACCGTAGCTCTAAATAAGTCTCCTAGTGATTGGAATTGTTGAGATCTGGAATGTAGGGTAGCCACACTATTTGCACACTAGGCCTAACAAACCCGGTCACAGGACAGCAACGCACCTATAACTCCTTGGTATCCATAGGCAACGGCAAAATTTTTCCATACGTCTATTATCTGTTGGATCCACAAAGATTAGACGTTACTCGTTCGTTCGTGGACAACACTAAGCGCGATCCTCTCGTAAGGCTATTGTGTAGGACACAAAGGGGCGTACGGCGCGTGACGATTGCTAAGTTCCGTATATTATAATCTAGTAAAAGCATATGAGATTTTATGTTGCTTAACATATTACCACTTTTGTTATTTTTTGAGTTCTAGGCGCACTTTTTATCTATTATCATATTACTAGTTTATTTTATGGTGATGGTCGTGCGGAATTTGTAGTTCAGCAAGCATGCTAACATGTATCTTAATAACTTCTGCTCAGGGTTGTAAAACTGAGGTGGCCCATATTAATAATTTCCTTATCGATTAAAAGGAGGCGACTATCGTTTCTTACCATCGGAAAAGCCGTGTCCTTCGACAAAAACTCAAATAACAGGGTATATTTGCACAAACAAATGTTGGTAATGATGATGCTATAAACGTGATAGTTTTACTTATTTGCTATGACCAACCCTCAGAAAAGCGAGCAGTGCTATAAAATTTCCCTATAATTTACAATACCGATATAAAAACACGCCGTCCATCAATCATGTAGCAAACTCCTCACTCCGAGACGCCAGGAGGCGCGGCGAGACATCGATGGCTTTACTTTTTAATGAAAATGTCATTGTAGCGCAATTTTAACGGGGAAAATGTCTCCGTATTTTCTCTTCGAGATTTTTACCCATCATCCTTAGCATTATTAGGGTTAGGAAAAATAAATTAGCGTCAAGGAAGCTAAAAAAAACTAGAGTTTAGTTTAATATTTTATAAAGAAAATCATACCATATTTTTTTGTTTAAAATAAAAACATTTAAGTAGAAATGGATTGTATTTAAAAAGTATCTGTGACTGCGTGGCCTTTAAGAAACTTTCATGTACCTTCTTATTATTTGTTGCGAAATTCTAATTTTCAAAATTAATAAGCCTAAATTGCTCCCTGTAATATCAACAATCCTATGTATGTTTTGTTAATATGACCTATATTGCTGTTTTGCTGATTGATTACTTGTAACAAACTGACAGAAAATTTTCTTGATCTGAACATTAGTGTTTGTTTGCAGTTTTCCACTAATAGGGGTGAACTGAATTTTTTTTTTTTTGGGAATGATAAAGGTACTGGTAAGGAAAGAAAAGATGGAAAACTCATAGCCACCATAGATAATAGGAACAAAATTATAATCGACCATTAGTTGAGCCTGCGATACGATACACAATTGAAAAAAACATAATTGAAGGAAAGATTGTAGAAACAACGGGACACTCAGGAAGACCTACAATTGTCAGAAAGAGGAGTGTAATGTCGTACTAGCAATCAAAGGAGAAAGCGGAGGAGATTGGAATTGAGATAGCTTCACACACACGAAGCAGAAACATTATAACTTATATATAAAATTCTCGTGTCACAATGTTCGTTCCCATGCTCCTCCGAAACGGCTTGACCGAGTGTCATGAAATTTGGTAAGCATATTGAGTAGGTCTGAGAATCGACCAACATCTATTTTTCATACCCCTTAGTGATAAGGGTTGTCCCCCTTAACATTTTTTTTTTTAATTTTTAGACATTTTTTTAATTTCTTTATTTTTTTATTTTGTCGCATTAAAAATACATATAACCCTAAATTTTTACTCTTCTATCACCAACCCTTATTTATAATAGCGATAGAAACAAATTATGAGGCAAAACAACGTTTCCTGGGTGTGTGTGTGTGTTTTTTGAATATAATACCATACACCCTTATCACAAGCGCAAATAATTTGCTTACATAGTTAGATCAATTCATGTAATATTTGACCAGTGATATTAATTTAATTTAAAAAATGCA
>DVZN01000389.1:0-13620 GCA_018237365.1 Caria ino melicerta
GAAGATGCGCTGTCAGCGTTTGAGCAGGCTGTAAATGAGGTGTCTGCGGCGGAATGGAAAAAGTGTTTCGAAAACTGATTTAGACGCATGAAACTTTGTATTGAGGCTGGTGGAGAATACTTTAAGAAGATTCAATAAAAATATACTTACCTATAGAACATTTTTTTATTTTTGCAAAATTTTCTAGTGTCCCACGTAATTATGTCCAAAAATCTAATTGAAATTATTAAAATTAAATTAAATTATAAATACAATAGTTATTTAAAAACCGCCCAACAAAACAATCCATCACGGGCGAGGTAAGATCCCCAGCCACGGTACCCACAATGGTGATGTGACTGTCCCGCATTTTCCGCATCAAAGACTCAGCTTTTTTTCTTATTATTGCCTCAAAGCCGTCTGTCCTATTTTGGGCAAACATATTCGAGACACTGCAGGAACGGGAAAGTCCCAACTACATTTTAAAAACATTGTTGTATTGTATGCGGAGGGCGTTCCACGATCTCATGCTACAACTAACCCACAGGCTTTCCGTGAAGAAACTCTGACAGTAGGCTTTAAAAAGCGTTATTTTTACTTCTTTACTACATCGAGAAAATCTACGGGCATATTGCCACGGATCGCAAACGCCCTGCACTGAGTACTGAGTACATGGCCAAGATATTTAAAAGTATTTACAAATTTTAAGTTTCTTCTATTAATTTTTATAATGGGTGTGATTTCTGACCGTTTTTCAATGGCCCTGAAGACCATGAATTTACACTTATCTATAATATATTTAAGTTCGTGACTGGCAGCATAACCCTCACAGACCCAGAGTAATTCCTCAATAGCTGTCGCAGTTGGAGCCAGCAGCACCATATCGTCTGCATAACTGATGGTACTAACACTAACACCACCAACAGTACATCCAATATGTATGCTACTAAGCTGGACTAACAGATCGTTGACATATAGGTTGAAAAGCCTAGGTGACGTCAGCCCTCCCTGCCTCACTCCACATTCAAATCCATATATTATGGCTCCCACACTTTTCCCTACCACTTTACCCAGTTAACTTGGTTGAAATACCAATATTTTAGGATACCATAGACTTGCGCCGACGCACCACTATCCCAAAGCTTTCTCCAGAGAACTTCATACGACACAAGGTCAAAGGCTCTGGAGAGATCTGGGAAGCAGGCATATACTGAAATTTTACAAAATGTGTAATATTGGACAGTGTGCTTAAGCCTTAATATAGCTGTTTCAGTTGACAATTTCGGTTGAAAGCCGAATTGCGAATCAAGCACACTATCCAATATATTAGTTGTTGTGGTAGCCAATCAGTCTGGCTGCCTGTAATTTTTCAATCCTCAGTCCTGTTCTTCGCAATGGGTACGACCATGGTTTTTATAAAATTAAGCGGTAGGTATGAATTCATTGCCAAAACCCTGGGTAAATGAATTTATATATAAATAAATATTAAATGTAAATGGGTAAATAATTTTGACGGGACTTACACGGATAAATTGTTGAAGTTACAAGGAGTCATTTAGGCTTCGTTTATTTTAGGAAAATAATGAGGTTTTGTACAAAAATACATACATCAGCCCATTGTAGTCCACCTCTGGAAGTAGGCCTCCCCCAGTATGGCAGGTTTTGCCCATAGTCACTAAGCAGGCGGGTGGGTGACCGCATTGTATGTTTGTTAAGGATTTTGTCGTCACTGCGAGGCGCTGCTGCCAATTTCACGGTACCAATGGGCGACATTGGGTGGTGTTATTCTACACTGCCACTCGGCACAAAAAATAGAACTAAAAAACCTTTCAAATGGAACACGCGAACAAAGCCGCCGGCATCGGCCAGTCATCAAATCATAACCATAATTACCTTACTTTAACTACCTTACCTACCTACTGAGTTGGTAGGCAAGGTAGCTAAGACAGGTATCGGTGAGAAGTTTATAAGAAAGAAAAGCTATTGGACGTAGCTGGGGATAACATTCATTATAATAATAGAGAGTACAGTGTTTGGTTTTAAGACATATATGGAAGACGCTTTCTAACATATAACTACCGGCAACGCGGGGCGGGCAAGGCTAACATATTGCGTAACCTGCCATTTGTGATCAAATTCTTATAATTTTACCGTTATCAATCATCCTACGCCGTGCGTAATGAAATAAATAACGAATATTCAGACATATTATAGTTTATGTTCATTTTTTTAAATATATATAGCCTCCGATACGTAACCGGCACGTTACTGTAGGTACTCAAGGGAGGATTAAAAAGGGGTGGGAGGGGGGACACGTGCCCTTCACAGACAGTTTTTGCCGTTTTTTCGTTTAGAACCATTATCATTTTTGGTGCCCATAGGCAATGCTTTGCTATCAAGAGACTCGTCTCCATGTACCTATGCTTTAACAAAAACAAAGTAAGTCCGCAAAGTAACGCCTGCTACTATTAATTTAAATAGATACATACTGATATTTACCTAGTAAGTCTATTGGTCTCTATGGTTAGAAGCTGACTGGTAAGTGGACAGTCTATTCTTGAAAAGGGAACGACACTAAGAGGTAAATTTCACATTATTTTTTGTACAAAATTTTGTCAAAAATATATATTGTACATATTTCATGACACATTTTTTTTTAAACACGTAGATATATGAAACTAACCTAATGTCAGCTTATTTTAAATAGTTCCTTTATTTCGGTAGTCATGTACTTAATTACTTATTCATAACCATTGTGAATAGTGATGTTAGTGCAGAATTGTGTAATTTATGGTCCAACTTTGAACGAATTTAAAAGTAAGTAACCAGGGTAGAAATACCATACGTCTCGAGAAATAAGGATATTTCCCGATTTATATGGATCATGTATTTAATTAACGCTTTGTTGTCAGACTTAATTGATGTTTATTAATTAATAATAGTACATGTGTCAGTAAATAATAGAACCTTAATAATTTCAAAATTTATTTATTAAACACTTTATTGACACACAAAGTTGCAAATAGTACCTTTTTCTAATAAGTTATACCTTATAGCTAACCACACACAGAGAACAAGTAGGTAATTAATTGGTAGACTGTGTCCAGAACTAAAATATAGATAGGTACAAAATGAAAATACTTTGTAAAACTTATATTTTTTTCCAATTTAATTGAGTTTTCGTCTCCATGAAGTTATTTTGGCTTTAGTTACATAAAATATTTATTATTATAATTAGGATCCAAATTACTGATTTGCCGTTAATAGATGTGCGTGCCCGTTTAAAATAATTAGTTGGTTCCTTGTAACATGTAATATATTATAATTGTTTAGACCGGAGATAGGATGGAAACTATTCAAATCAAGAAGGCCGATGCGAAACATAGTCTGAAAAGAAGCGTCCTTTGTGAATAGTCTGAATGGGAGGAAGTTTGGTAGAACAATAGTTAATCATCAATATCGGTATTGAAGTCCATCGACCATCGCAGTAGACGATCGGCAATCGCGGTGCGCGCGCGCGGCCATGTGTGAACTATGATGCAACTGTTGTGTACTAAGATGTCACTGGGCTATACTTTCAGGTAGGGGAATTAGTGCGTTACGTTTATTGCGTTTGTCATATCAGTTTTGTATGTTTTAATTAATAATTTTTTAAGTGTATGGCGCAAGGACACATTTCTTAGCTTTCCTTTTGGTTATGTTGAAAATATTTTATTAATATTTCCAAAATAAAATAAAGATAACGTAATTTACTGCGAATATATAAACATCTTTATTGTGTAAAGTGAAATAAATAGGAATACGGAATAAAAATATACTTTTTATCAAGTTTTACGTACCTATTATCTTACTTTATATTTTTTGCGTTACCATAAAAAACTTGGCTGATATTTCGGACAAGATTACAATCATATACTTACTGAATTATTTTTAAAATAAAGCACTGATGGAATTGTGAATATGTATGGGAAAAATGTGAACAAGATATAAGTACTTTACTCTATTTTGTTTCGCACTTAAAGCAATAGTTTAACCCTTACTTTCAAAATAAATCTAAATATTTATATTTAATAATTTATAAATAAAAAAATACACCGAATGAAATGCGATTCCTTTGATACTGAATCTTCGTTCTTTAAAAATGTTCAATAATTGAATCCTGACTTTCATTTGCATTTCTTTATGGTTCGTAACATTATTTTCAAAGACGTTTCCTCTGGTATTTGTAACAGCAAACCTTTTTTCAACTACAAAAATCTCTGAAGCTTTATAATTTTGCCCCCGGGTTTTTATAGAAGTAAATAATTTTTATTTCCAATCTAGCCGTTCACTATTGTTGCATTCTTGCACTGTATTTAGTATTTTTCAATTTCCGTGCCTTTAACGGAATGATGGAACCATTGAAGGACCACTGACCACTTGTAGTCCATTTCTCTGTCGAGACACTCTTTTTCAAGATCCCGTATTGAAACGAGCTCTTTTACATAATATGCAAACTACGTACCTGTCAGGCAGCTCATAGAGGCAAGCATAGTTTTACTGTCACTAATATGACTAAAGGTCATAAAATCAAAAATAGGTGAAAGAGTTTCACAGCGGTTGACCCGAATTGGTAGCGCCGCCTTTCCTCAAAGGCGTAGAGCGGAGGTGCAGTGGTGCTGAAGTTCAAGAAAGGTAGCAAAATTCTAAAAAATCTGTAGGTCGATCACACTTCCGATCCACGTCTGTTAGGTGTTTTCAAGAATCGTCACAAATCGACTGGTATCAAGTTTTGACGCCTTTCAGCCACCGAAACATGCTGGGTTTTATAAACTCAAACTCAAATTGAAACTACAGCACCGTGGACCACATCCATACTGTTTGGCAGGTTATACAGAAGTCCAAAGAGTATAATCGGCTATTGTGTCTGACATTTGTGAACTATGAGATGAGCCTTCATTCCCATCGAAACCTTGGCTGTTCTGGAGTTTTTACAGCGCTGCTAAGTCGACGGACAATGTTTGGAGGTGCGGAAAAATCTTTATAAAGTCGCAACAATGTCCGTTCAAGTTTCGAACAAGATCTATCCAGTTGCTTACTTTAAAGTCATATCCCCGAAACTATTCATCGACTCGCTGGAAGATGTCCTAGACAGTCAGTGAAATGAACTGGGCATCAATGTCATTAACAAATATCTCGTACACCTTTGTCGATGGCATAGTGATAATGGAAGAATTCCTGCAAGAGTTGCAGAAAATGCTTTTGCTCGGCTTAATGCTGCCTCGTATCTTGTTCGGGATGAATTTGGACTAAAGTTAAGTTCAATAAAAATATAACCTCCAAACCAATTTATGGCGAAAGTATAGCCAAGTATATATTTACGTAGAGAAATTACTACGGTTGGAAAGAGACAATCTTGTGTGTAGTCATCAGAAGAGTATAGCTTGGATGGGCAGCATTTAAGAAGTTGCGTCACATTTTTGTAACCAGATGCCCAAAAAAAAAACAAATGAATTTAGAACTTTCTTTTGGAAAGTCTGTAGAAAAACAAGACACTCCCAGAAAAATCAGACTCTTGGTGTCGTTAGTAATAGAGTTTTCACGTTACCTTAAAATAGAAAACTTAAAAAATAGTCTGCATATTTAATCTCATATAGGTACTAGGTACTCGAGGAAAAGAGGTAAATAACCAGAACTAATTCTTAATAAAGAGTACGTGTACGTAATATGATTTGTTTGGGAGAAGTTATAACACATGGTTTATTACCAAAAAGGAAAATGGTGTACCCATAAAATAGTTTCTTATTCAGTTTAGATGTGCCAATACACTAATTATCTGCGGCTTTGCTCCAATGTATTTTTTCGTTCTAGCTTATGTGACTTTTAGCCCTCGAAGCTACGTAGTACCGCGCCGTAGTGTTCAAATTTGAAAGTTCCCTTTCCCATTGCTTGATCGCGCGATGCGGTAGAAGAAGGGGCGATAAATTAAAATATACTATAATAATAAAAAAACGATAATTAAAAATTGAAATTAGTATTAATTAATTATGAGAAACTAACCTGATATTCAGTACTTAGACCTATTCAACCAAATAAATGGCGTGCAAATATTTATATTTAATTATTTTATTTTTTTATATAATATTATGCACTCATTATAAAATTATAATTTGCTACTAATATTGCTATTATCATAAATTACATAGTATTTACTTGATAATTAATTTATCTAATTGTTTTGGATTATAAATATCTCTGATGGCTAGAAGTTGCTCTACGCCTAAATAGGTTAGTAGGTATATGCTTAAATCAGTGATGCTATTGATATTATATGAACAAAATTCCATCGATTTTATGTTGACTGTTAAATTATATCGAAATACACCTGTAGGGATGGATCGTTTCGCAGTTGTCAGAGTTCTTCTTAAAATAACCGGAGCATAGTCGCGGACCATCAGTAAAGCCGATTACCTGGTCACGTTTGTAGTCGGCAAAGATTGCGGACTATCCGTGTACCTACCTACTTTTCGTATTACTTTACGTGTATACAAAATGTATGTAGAAGGAATTACATTAATTACATAAACTTTGATTGATAACTAATATTTCATACTTAGATATTGAAATGCAAGGCAATCAAATGCTTAATTTATTTGGAAAAATATTTAAATAAATTTGAATAATAAATTGATTAATTGACAAAAAAATATCAACAGTTCCTAATAAATGTATAGTCAGACTATATGTTATTTATATTTAATATTCTCTTATCTATAGATAAGTACACTTACATAAAACCAAGTCGTGTTGGAACATTAACATCTCAATAACTACTAGACTGATTTTTAAGATATTTAATTTGTTACATTTTTCTGCTCCGAACAAAATAATTTATTTTAAAATAATAAAAATTATCAAGAAAATTATGGAAAAAAAGTCCAGCAATTTTTTTACTTCGATATTTATGATAGATTAAATTAAATATAGCAGCGATTGTATTGTGGAATTTTAAATATTTTTTAATCATGCATATTTGTAAAAGGCCGACTAATCTACGCCCAGCTAGCCGAAGACAAAATCGGCACATCTCTAGCTTAAATTATGTCCTTGATGAATGTGTAAAATGTAAATTGCCCGTTTGGAATTTCCGGTAGTTTCCTTATCAATTCATACTTTATGTCCCTTATTTCTTTATATTTCCTATATACATACTTGTGCTAATAACTTTACGCCAGACAAAGGAAATGCTAACTAATTAATAAAAAGTTTGAAAAATCTAAATGAGCATGAGCAAAGCGCTCACGTCATACACGAACTATTTAGGTTGATTTTTTTTAATAAAAAAAAGTTAATGTAAAAAATAAATAAATTAGAACTGCCTGTTGCACGCTCGTTTTTATTTTCATCAATGAGAAATTAAAGACCAGGGGTGCTATTTTTGAACATTCACCGATGATTGCGAAATTAACGATGGATAAAATACTCGTCAATCAAGGACACTAAAACACATATTTTTGAAATTCACACCACGTCTACTAACAACATAAAAAATAGTACTCCTGATCTTTTCGAGATATTCTACTTTAAATAACTTCATGCTTAATGTTAATATTTACTTCAGATATAGGTAAATAAAAAAATCAATTACAGCTAAACGGTACTACATATATCAAGCTGTGATTTTCAATACACTTATTCACAAATGATTACGTAGTGATGATATTTATAAAAATAGTAATTTAATTATCGTGTACACAGAGATTTTCAGGCGACAGTAGAAGCAAAACTATGCGTGAAGAGATTTTAAGGCATGCAATATCAAATTCATTAAATTTTTTGCATTATAAGAAATGATTTGCGAGCGGCAATGGTAATCAAGTTAGTTTATTGTTTATATTATACTAGTAATAATCCACGTGGTCTAAAAGATATATCAACTTTTTTTATTAAACAAAAATCCTACCTATACAATACCATGAACTTTTTTGTAGACCTAATAAAAAGGAAGAACATTATGATCATTTGTAACGAGCCGTTTAGTCAAAGACGCCGCCGCCGCTACTTTCAGACATTTTAAGTGCTCTAGCTCCTAAACGTCTTCCAGGCCCATTTTCAAACTCGGCTTGCATACACGCGTACACTAATACCTATTTGCATAAAAAAATTAACGGACCAATTTGAAAAAATCCAATTTGAAAATAAAAAGTTTTTTTTTTCCAAAAATTTTCAAAAGTTCATTGAGTCTAGTACATATTATTAGTCAGTTTATTTGATGATAACTTTAACCTTAGTACTTCGATTTTAAATAATGCATAATGTGTAATGTAAAAAATTTCAGTGTCCTTTAATTAATTTAATTTAATAATGTACACCTGAGTAGAAGACACGTAAAAGTATACCTAAAACATATTCAAATAAAAAAAGATATCGTCACGCCCATATATTCTCGTAAGGGCAGGCAAAGGTACATACTAGTATGCAACCACGATCAGCCGACGATATTAAGTCCCATAATGTGACATGTGGCAAGTTTGTCGCCAATCAGGCACAATTCCAATCCCAGGCAACGTTATGTTTTTCAGAAAAACTAAAAAAACTCATACTAAGAACAAGTTGCCCGACCCGGGAATTGGACCCGGGATTTCTCGCGTCAAAGTCGGACACCGACACCACTCGACCACAGAGACGATTCAAATATTACCAAAATCGGAAACATCAACATCTTTCGCCCTGCCAACTTGACGTGAAATGCCCCACTTAGAGTTGAAAAAAATTACAATCAGTAACTAATTTTCCGAGAATCCAGGGGAGCTATTTTTGAACATTCAACAATGATCTCGAAATTACCGGTGATTAAAATACTCGTCAATCACGGGCACTGAAAACATGCATTTTTGACATTCATTACCTTATTTACCAACAACATAAAAATGTGATACACAGTTCGTATTTAGTGTCAGTGATTGACGGTGATTTCGAAAACATCGGTGTAAGTTCAAAAATAGCTCCCCAGATATTGGTAGGTAGATTCACAATAAATTTTACATTACTAATCGGTGGCTGAGACGTTAAGTCTAATTTTTAGAGTTCCGTAGCCAAATAGGAAAAATGGAATTCTTATAATTTCGTCATGTCCTGCGTGTCCGTCCGTATGTCAGAGTCATTTTACTGGGAGACTATGGGTACTGTACGGCTGAAATTTATGGATCTGATATATTTTATGAATCTCTACAATGATGTACGATTTTGAAAAATAATTTATTAAGGGTAGCTAGCTCTCCATACACATAACTAAGACACGAAAAATATATTTGATAGAGCCGTGTGAGGTAGATAGGTCTTTCTAATGTTGTGGAGGTATGTAAGAAAAAAAATATTTTAGTAATATTGTGCGATAGAAGTGAATTCATTTTTTTTTTAATTTACTTGTTTGCGATGTGGGTGTTAGTGAACGATACCTAAAATGTACAAATGCATATAATAGTACCGGAAAAATTTTGGAAACACCCTAACTCAGAAATACGGACGTCTATGTTCATTACACAAATTCCCATCCCAGGTGATAATCAAACCCGTAGCTAATTAATCGGTGTCGTTAAACGCGTACGCTAGCCGTTCGACTAACAAGGCAGTCATGGTCAAGTCTTAAATTTTGGAATTTTCCGATGTATTATCATAAAATTTGTATACCGCGTGCAATTTACCATTTATGCAGATTATAAGTACTACATACATGTTTGGTAAACGGCAGCTAACAGTTAATGTTTCGTGTGTGAGTAGTGAGTACAAACCGGTCCACTAACATTACAATTCACTTTCCACATGTTCATCCAATTCTAATCCTAGCTTGCTTAACTAAATACTTCAATTTTTTAATAGGTACATTTTTTATTAATGTTTTATAGTATAGACAGTATAATGTAATTGTAATGGAAAGAAAGCAAATAGACGACCAATGATTTAAATGGTGCGTGCCAGCCTGAGGCCGCCTTGCTGAGCCTCGTGCAAAAGCTACGGGCTACCCTACCTTCCAAACCAGAATACGCTAACATATTGTCGCCATAACGTCAGTCCTTGGGAAACTTTACCATCTAGTTATTTTGAAAATAATCGCTATTTTGTTGTGACTCCAAGGTAGGTTGTAATGCGACATGTTATAGACGGAGAAAAAAATTGAGGCGCAAAAATAGAACGTCTTTAAAATATCGGTATTACAATTTATAAGTTATGAATTGCAATACCGAACCTCCCTTGGATCGCGTTTGTCAGGCTGGCAACGCAACATTACCATCTTTGTTGTCTATAGGCGGTGTGAAGTTCTTACCATTGAGAAATATTTCTGCTATACAAAATATAAAAAACGGTCTGTGGGTTTTAGCTTTTTTATGGATTTTGATAAAACAGTGCTTGATTAAATAAAATATTTCAGCTGTTCATCTCATGGTGATCATAGAAACCTCTGCAAACTAATGACCAATCAATAATGTACCTACTCTACGTAACTCTAGCAGCGTTGGTTCAATGCTAAGCCGCGAGCGTAGAGTGTTAACCAATATCTTACTGTGTAATAAATTAATTACCTACATAATTATACTTGGTACACAGTTCAATTACGCTCAGTTAATATTCTTGTATCCTCCTTAACTATGCAGTAACAAGCAATATAATCAAATCATAAATCAGTAAAAAAAACTCTGTAACTACCTGCTAAGAGTAGAAATATTTAAAAAAGTGAAGGTAGATAGAAGAACTTTTTGAAAATTTTACTTAATTAGGTATTTCATATTTAATTAACTAGATTATTTAAAACTATAACCCTCTAAACCATAGATGTATTACTGACGATTATAAATCTATGCCCTAAACTAATAAGACTCTACAAAACGTAAGTAATAACAATGTTGGTTTTTTGAGACTTTTGTAGCTAAAACTGTATATCTTCTAAAAATCGCATCAGCGCAGCGCATCGCAGCGCATCGAGTTTTTTATAATGTTGGAAGGCAAATAAGCATTTGAATCCCCTGATAGTAAGAAAATCACGCCGCCTATAGAGACCAATGGAGGTAATAGTGCGTTGCCAACCTGAGGCTGTGATGTCAGGCCTCTTATGCTCCAAACTGGAACATGTCAATGGCAAGCACAGCCCCTATGACAACAGGAATAGGTAAGGCGGTGGTACTAATCCGTGCGAGTCGCTGCGAAGCTTCACCTCCTAGTCAAAGGTCACGGTGTTTGTGACAGTGAGCCCATGCTCGTCTATTACGAGTGGACTGGCTATCTATACCCGGACCAACACGGCAATAGGGGGGGAAGTTTAGGAATAATACTAATAGATTTCAAGTGTCTTTGTTGTGATGTCTCTATTTTTCAACCGATTTTCCAAAAAGGAGGAGGTTCTATGTTCGGCTGTATGTATTTTTATGTATGTTCATCGTTTACTTCGCCAATTTTAAACCGATTTCAACATTCTTTTTTGTTTACACTTCCGAAATGGTCCCATATAATTTTTATGGATTTACGAAACTGGGAAGTTGGTTGATTTGCAGTTTTCTTATCTTTAGTTAAACTTGTATTAGGTTTTATAATGTTTGTGGCTACGTAACCGGCTGTGTGCTAGTCGCTTTTCTACAGCGGTTATTACCTGTATTTACTCGGTACACAAAACGTACCCGAATTTTAGTCTACAAACTTGTTATTTTAATAACATGACAAATTATCTAGAAAGTGGTGGTAGGACGATGTTATTCGGTAGTCTCTAACCAAATAATCTCGATTACAAGAACTTTACAAGAGGCAGGCACGTCACGCTTTTCAATTAGGTGCCTTGTTGCCTCATCTTAGTCCGAGCTTCTTTCCTCACAGGCCTTCTTGCTCGGCAGCTCGTAAGAGGCGAGCATAGGCAGTGACAGTAAGTCACTGACACCGTGGACCTTTAAATATGCGGTAGAGTATCGCAGTGGCTTGCACAGTTTAGCACCACCACTTTTCTTGCCACCATAATGTTAGTGCTTGCCATTGACGTGTTTCAGTTTTGAGGATAAGGAAACTTACTTTTGCACTAGGCTTAACATCTTAGCTTAATGTTAACACATTTTTTCTTAACACTAGGGAATACGTCTTCTTGTTTACATTCCCATACTGTATAAATGTCAATCTCAGGGATCTGGTAGAAGGGTTAGTTAGGTGTTGGTAGTACCAAATACGATCTAATTGATTGTCATTTGAAATACTTAATAATGGTAGTAATGGTGGATACTTAGCGGTACTGACGGTATGTTGGCAGTTGGGTGCCGTGGGGACCAACTGTTCCAAATTGAAGTGTAAGTACCCTCGATATGTATTTTTTTCCGATCATTAAGATATTCCGGTAATTTCGTAAATCGCACCTACATAATTGTTTTTGCTAATCCGTTTCCTGCTGTCTTTTAAACGAATAAATTAGTTTCTAAAAAGTTTCTAATACCGGTTTATTTTTAAACGTTTAATTATATTAGTATCTACAGGCAGATATTTTAATAAAACGATCAGGGCACTCATTCTTCTTGTTGTACATTATCGTTCTTTACATAATATAAAAATATTGTGTTGCAGAGTTAGTTGTCATACTCTTCCGGAACAGCTTGACCGATGTGTATAAAATTCTATATGCATATTTGGTAGACATAAGAATAGGTCGTAATCTATTTTCCGTACCTCTTAAGTGATAAGGGTGGTCCACCTAAAATATTGATGTTGTATATATAGCAAAAAAATATGATGTGGCATTAAAGATTCATACAACCTTAAATTATCACCCTACCACCCTTAATTATAACCCACTTTAAAAAAAGCGTCAGAAACAATTTATATGGCGAAACAACGTGTGCCGGGTCAGCTAGTTATAGATAAAAAATATAGGTATATGTTGGCATGATAAATACGTTTATTCTATTTATGTATGTAGTAGGTAAATAAGTGTAAAAATATATGCCTCTTGATTTTTAGGGTTTCGTAGCCAAATGGTAAAAACTTTATAACCCTTATAATTTAAAATATTGTCTGTCCGTCCGTATGTCCCAGTCATTTAACTCGGAGACTATGGGTAGTGTATTGTTGAAATTCGGAA
Organism: Caria ino melicerta; assembly: GCA_018237365.1. NCBI lineage: Eukaryota > Metazoa > Arthropoda > Insecta > Lepidoptera > Riodinidae > Caria > Caria ino. Next base: position 13,064 of record DVZN01000389.1, read on the forward strand.
GATAGATGTATTTTACGAAAACTATTTTTAAGGGTAGCACCCCATACATGTAACTGAGGGATGAAAAAAATATTTGATGGACCATAGCCGTGTGGACCATAGGCTAATCTAATAACACCTTCATTAGATAAGTCTTTCTAAATGGTGTAGAGGTTTCTATGAATTTTTTTTGATTATATAAATAGTTTTTTTTATAATGTTGGATGACTTACATTTCCTGATGCAGCAGACGCATTTCCTGATGGCAAGAAATTCACCCCACCTATACACACCAAAGGTGATAATGGTGCCAATGTCAAATGCCAATCTAAGACCGGAATGTTAGCCCTCGTGCAAAAGTAAGTTTACCGGCTCTTCCAAGCCGGAACACGTCAATGGCAAGCACTGACGTTATGGCGGGAAAAATAGGAAAAGCGGTGGCACCATTCCACCTGGGCGAGCCTAGCACGAAGCTCTAGCACTTAGTAAGAGATCACGGTGTTAATGAAAGTAAATGTATGCCCACCTTTTACGAGCAGCCTGGCAGGAAGGCAGATAGTCTATTCTGCAAAAGAGCC
>DVZN01000390.1:0-13611 GCA_018237365.1 Caria ino melicerta
AATATACTACAGAATGTCTTTCACAGACATCACATTAGAAACCTCTAAAATTACCAGTGTTTCTCTATTATTTTATGTGCATTTATTATATTAAATTTGCATGTATTATACATATAAACCTTCCTCTTGAATCACTCTATCTAATAAAAAAACCGCATTAAAATCCATTGTGTAGTTTAAAAGATCTAAGCATACATAGGGACATAGGGACAGGGAAAGCGTCTTTGTTTTATACTATGTAGTGATATAAAAATGGGCTATGTAGTAATGGAGATACCTTCAATTGCAGTATACAGGTAGAGGTCATATTACTCCTTGCTGCTGACAATGTGAGCAATTGCTAATCTAGCAATAGTTTTTATTTTTTAAGAGCTGTATGAAAGCAATGTTGTCGAAATTGAAAAGTTTTAAAAATATATGTATAAAATTTTACAAAATAGGTTAAACTAAGTGCTTGTCTTATCTTGATGCCTCTGTTAAGAAAATGCAATTTGTTTGGGAGCTGGGATGACAAGTTGTTAGTGAACATAATCCTCTGTTCACATAATAATATAGCTAAGGTGTAGCCAGATAAAATAACAATCTTTTTTTACAAATTAAATGTTTATATATATTGCATGTGTATTATGACTCAAATGGTAAAGGACAACCATGTCACACTCATGGCGTAAGGGACACTGTAGATGTAATAGGAGTGTTGCTATCCTGTATCTGTAGTGTTAGGTCTAATGGCCATTGGCCATAAGACAAGGATTAAATAAAATGAATTTTGTCACACTCTGTATCCCAAAAGGTAGGCAGAGGTACATACTATTTTGCACCCACGATTAGCAGCTGATGATATTACATTACAAGGAATAATCATGTGGAACATAAGAACAAGCACCACAAAGTGCCTACTCTACTGATGTCATTTAATTTTTTTTTTATTGCTGATAGCTTTACTAACCTAATGATCTGCGACCCACCTGATGGTAAGTGAGGAAGAGATCGAAGATGAAAGTATAATAAGCTGGAAGGTGCCTATTCACTCTTTACTTGAAGACACTCAAATTATACTGGGCAGGAAACACCTCCCTTAGCAGAGAGTTCCAGTCTTTAGCCATTTGAATATTGAAAGAAGGGGAAAACCTTTTTGTTTGTATGCACGGGATATCAACTAAAAAAGGATGATACCCTACCATACGTCGCGAATAATGCCGTACGGCTAAGAAAAAGTGCCGGTGGAATCAGGTTATGAAGTTCTTGAGCACATTTTTCAAAGTAGACCATGTAAAAACTAAGACTGGCCCCTCGGCGCCGATGCTTAAGATCTAAGAGTTTGGTATTAAACAGCTCTAAGAACTTATGTTTACTTCTGGTCTATTCGTCATAGGGAACCTCAATCATTGTGTGGAAAGCGATACCCTTTGTCACAATCAATTTAGTTGCTTTATTTTATTGCCTCTTTATTGTTTAGTAGCGTAGTAACAGTAGTACCTATAGGTACTTTCAATTTATCTAGTTTTAATTATTACTGTAAAAATCAAATCTTACAGTATACAAATAAAAGAAAATGTCTATTTGTAGCTGTATTAACTGAACTCCGAAATTTAGGGAAAAATATGTTTCTGTGCAAGAAATAAAACTTATTGAATATTCTATTAATAAATACCTACCCACATGCAGATAGACTACACGAGCAACAAATCATTGTGGTAATGGGTAAATGACTTAGTTATTTGTATTACCTATTTTATATTTTTTTGAATTTAGCACGTAAGCACACTTTACGTAAATTTATTTATTTTAGGAAGCCTGTTCGAATGACTGTTACCGTCTAGACTTCCATGTCCTTAAATGGAATGACGCAAGATCATTTTATGAAAAGAAGGGGGCCCTGAATTTGACTGAGCTGGAAGAATGGTGCTACTACCGGTTGACAGGAGATGCCTTACTAGAAGCAGCAAGCAAAGCCAACTGAGAGCCGCTGGTGAACTGGATATTAGATATTAATACATCATAATGAACCTCAGCGCAAACAAGGTTCTGTGAATCATTGTTTATTAAAGGAGTGCATTTTATAAAGTTGGAAAAGTTTTTCTCTTAATGATGATGCTGAGTGCAAAGATGCAAGTTCGTGATTCATATCAAGCTTATTTTACAATATATTCTTTTTTTTACAGTTATTCTAAGCAAAAAGATTCCAAACATGAATAAAAATAACGTAAAGTAAGATGTTTTTATTAATTAAAAATATATGGAGGGAAATCGAGGTCTATGAAGCTTCTCTATTTTATGAAGGTTTCTACGAAATATATTCCAAGTAGTGTGCAGCAACTGTTTCCTTGCTAAACAGATCATAAATATAAGACGAGCAGGCTAATGATCTCACTTATATTTTGGTAAAATGAAGTAACTTGTTGGTAAAGTTCAGTAACGAGTCTCCTTGACTCATCGAAAACTGCCCCTATTAATTTTTTCATAACGTTAGTGGTTGTCATTACGTCCAACAAACAGACAACTACCCTGTTGGTTAGAGATTACCGTCGTCTACATGCATCATAGATGTTACCGGTGCTTCCTTGGGACTTTATATGCAATTCCCTACCGTCGGACTAGACTAAACACTGCCGGTTTGGCGGCAGTAGCAGCACTAGCGCTGGTTCGTCGACAGCCGCTTAATACTTAATGTCTACGATCCCAGATAGCAGCATCTGTAACATTATGTTGTACAATAGGTACCTACAACACATTTATTATTTGACATAAACTTAGTGTGTAAGATGCGGAAACCCTCACAAAGATAATCTGGCGCAGCTGGGCTAAATAAAACATTATAAAGGCAACAAAGTGAATGACGGTTTTTGCGCTGACGAATAACAGGAACATGGAAACATGGTCATATTTTCGTAGAGCGAACATAGAACGAATACCTATATTTTGCAACCGCTCAAGCTTATTAAGATATTCTTCAGTAGCGTCGAACTAAAATATATCATCAATATTGCGTCTACGTCCAAAACATGTTTATAAAACAACTAGCAATCGCTTGCAGCTTCACCCGCGTGGTCTAAAAGACATCTCAACTTTACAAAATGTATTTCTTTCATTTAACAAAAACCTAGCTATACCACATACGTACCTCATAAGTACCACGGACTTTTTGTAGAACATACAAAAAGGAATATTTTTGGTGCATATTAAGAATATCTATGTATACCGAACCGCTTAGTCCGCCGCCGGTAAAGCATCACATCTAGCCCGATTTAGGTACTCCGACTTGATTTGCATATACTTAAGTATTGTTATTTTTCACTGAAGTTTTTGTTCAAACATAATCAAGTAATTTAATCAAAGAATTTATACGATCGGATCAGTATTTCCGAAGAATTCTCCCAACAAACAAAGCTAGAAACTATACTCTTTATAATATTACAATGTAGGTGTGACGTAGAGGGTTTTTCTGCAACGTTTACCTTATAACCAAATATTTTTAAATAAAGAATTTGAGGATGACGCGAGACAGTTATTTAGGAGCATCGTGTTATCAGTAAAAAAATTAATAAAAGATGTAATTTAATGTAAGTACCTACCTACCACTGATAAGCACTCATGTTAGTTCTTGGAGCACACCGTTATCGGACGGTCGCTTCTGTGAGACAAATGTACCTACTAAAACAGTTAACACAACGACCACTTTGTACTTAAACTTATTTCCGTCTGTTCCTACATATAGCACCTGTTTCAATATGAGTGAGGTTAAAATTCGACCGGCGGTTAAGGAAGATATGTTTGCTGTTGAACAAATGACTCGAGTAAGTAAGTGATGCTATTATTTTAATGTAACAAATATGATTTTTTTAACATTTTTCCATATTCAATATAATCAAAGATTAGAAATGAAGTAAAGTACCTATTTTCAAGTATATTCGCCGCCTATAGTCGCCCAATATATCTTCAATATATTAATGGTGTGCTATAATAGTAAGTTAGGCCTCGTATAAAAGTAAGTTTACCGGCTACCTTACCCTCTAAACCGAGACACGACAGTGACAAACACACGTTATGGCGGCAGAAATAAGTAAGGTGGTGGTACCAAACCGGGAAAGCCGCTGCGAAACTCTACCACCTAGTCAATAGTCACGGTGTTAGTAATAGTAAGCCTATGGCCTGCCTTTTACGAGCTGCCTGGCAGGAAGGCAAATGGTCAATTCTGCAAAGAAGCCCGGGCCAAAACGGGGTAAACGGGATGTCCGGTTTCGATTTGTTGTAAGCTGGCGTTAGAACTTTATCTATATTCGTTCATCTATGCAAATTAATACAATTTGAGTGTCGGTATAGCTCATTAAACGGGTATCTTTTTAAAAGGTTTTTGTGTCTGTTTGGTCCAAGCAATCTCCGATCCAGATGCGGAAAATCTAGACCGATTTTGACGGAACTTTCACTGGTAGTTAGTTTATATTATTGGGAGTAAGTAAAGCTACTTTTATTATGGAAAAAAGTATTGGAGTTCCCCGCAAAATATGCATTAAAACTTCTTAATAGCCTACGCAGACTAATGCTGGGGCAACAACTAGTTTTTGATAAGTATCAACTTGTTCCCTATAGAAGTAAACATATGTTTGCTATTTCAGGAGCTGGCTGACCACCAAAAAATGTCGTCATTTGCTCAACTTAAAGTCAGAGGTTAGTAATCTTTCTGGAGTCAATGAAATACAACATTATATTTTCAGTTCATCTTTATAATTTTTTTGTGCAGATTTGCAACGCGATGGTTTTGAGATGCAACCTCCAGCGTTTTATTGTTTGGTTGCTGAAGTGCAGGAGTCGCCCAAAAGCAGAATTATCGGGCATGCTGTGTACTACCCAACCTATTCCACTTGGCACGGCCGGTCCATGGCACTTCAAACCTTGTATGTGAAAACTGATGAACGTCGTCGTGGAGTCGGTTGCAAACTATTCAATGCTGTCGCCGAGGTTTGTATGGATGACATATCTATTATGTTTAATGGCATTATACTTTGTGTAAAAGGTTACGCTATTTGGTACCTTCTACCAAAGAATATGAACCTAGATTCATATTCTCACTATAGTATGCGGACCGGATTCGCAATAGCGAAATAAAAGAAAGGTGGGATTGAAAGAAAGTGTCGGTGTAAAAATGCGAAAGGGCATGCTCCGATGGTTCGGATATGTAAAAAGAATGGATGATCATAAACAGATATACAATGCGAATGTGGATGGCTGTAGGTACCCGGGGAGACCTAGGTTACATCCCATGACCAAATCACCCGTGTATTATCTGAGGGTAGTGTCAAAAGTCTCCAAAACCGGCGTGTATGTATAAAGAAAGTGGAGGAAGTTAGACAAGTATGTAGGAGTCGTGACATTTGGCACTCGATACTCTGTCTACCGCGTAAGGGACTTGGCGTGAAGATATGTACTATAGTCTTCTACTCTATGTTGTCATCTGATTTTCTCTATTTTCCAGGCTGCGTCTGTTAGTCTGCTTTATTATTATCAAGTAATTTTAACTACCTACTGGAGAAGCACAAGAATATTTTCGAGTGTAGATAGGACGTAACGTAGTTTTTAACTTGGGCATTAATATCCTTCATTTCAAACTATATAATTTTTGGTTCAATACCGTCAATGTCAAAATAGGTAATTTGTAATGCGTTACTCAATTAAGTGTCAGAAATGAATTCTGTCTGAAATGAAGGAGAGTCGTCGGATTATTATAGCTGTCTACTTGTTTGCTGTACGAATACCCTGAAGCGAAACCATTTGTTAGGTACTTACGTGCCTGCAGCAGATAGGTGTTAATCGAATATTAATGAGGTGCTTATCTCATGGTGCAAGTTGGTGAATATTTAATACAGTTGAGGACCTACTCGCTAGTGGCATTTATTTACCCCTCCAAAAAATAACCTTGACGGTATTTATTACGACTAATTGTTTTTCCTCGCAGAATTCACCGCACCTTTGTACCAGGTAATATATTCACCGCCCCTGAAGGTCGTATGATGATGTTAAACCATAACTTTCCTCGGAAGTTGCACTATCACATTCAAATAAAATTCGTGAAATCCGACCAGTTAGCCTGATTTTTGATTGAAATAGACCTGAGAACAGTGCATGAAACAAACTCTTCATCTTTATTATATTAGAATAAACTATTATTTTATTCCAGAAAGCCTGTGCAAGTGGTTGTAGCCGTCTAGACTTCCACGTCCTTAAATGGAACGAGGCAAGGTCATTTTATGAAAAGAAGGGAGCTCAGAATTTGACCGAGCTGGAGGGTTGGTGCGCCTACCGGCTGGAAGGAGACGCATTACTGGAAGTGGCAAGTAAAGCCGAGTGACAGCCGAGCCGGGACTAACGTTATCCTCATTATTTGTTACGGTTTCTATACTTATCGTCATTGCAATTCCATTAAAAACAATGTACTTACCTGTACAGCACATTTGTACTATCAGCCAAAATTCCGGTGTACCAGTATGTGATAGGGACAATTCGTTTTAGGCACTGTCAAATATTTTAATTTATGGAAATTTATGGAATATTTCTAAATGATAATTTTTTAAACTTCGCCCGGGATTTTTGTGAAAAGTGTAACACCGCCGTCTTGGTCGATAATACTTGTACTTTGTAGAATTGTAATAATCCTAAAGACATCAATAGAAAAACCGACTGGATTAATAAATGGTGGTGATTTACAAGTGTTATTTATAATAACATCACTGTGGGTGACGTTTATAAGCCGGAGAAATCTTTTGACTAGCAAGTAGGCTTTGCCGCAAAGTAGATCAATTTATTTGATTTGAAAGGAAATATAAACACGGATTTATTAATAAAATACTTCTGGCGACCTGTCGGACAGCAGTTGGTTCAATCTTCGTAAGAGTCTGGGCGTAGCTGGGTGGACAAGGGGCCTGGTGCAGATACAGATCGGGCCCTCATTCCCTCTTCTAAGTTGCTTGAATTTATATCGGCCTTCAACGTTATAGATAGGAAAAAAATAGGATACAGTGAGTTCAACTTATCGTTAGTAGGCTACCTTCTCTTTTCAAAGCTTGGGCTAGAGGGCCCCTCAAGCTCCGCTGGTGCACTGCACCGCCCAGCCCTACGATAGCTACGCCGCTGAATTTGCGCTGACGCGGTGGAAAAGTGTATTGAACTAAGAGTGTTGTGTAAAACTATTAGCCGTCAATATTTTCGTATATTTTATTTTAATTTTGACGGCAGGGCTCTCCTATCTATTCTTTTGATTGTGGATTGGATTAAATCACCTTTTTAGTGACATTTATATTTTAAAATTAAGTAGGGAATATTATAAACCTAGTTCTCTACATAGTCTGTGTGCAAACTCCAGTCAGTTAATAGCTTTTGGCGACTGAAACCTCAGACTCGGTAGAGAACTGGATTAGAATTGGAGTTGCCATTCTATCTCTGGTTTTAAAATACAGTAGGCTTTGGTTAATAGTATGATACGACTTGCCTTGGTGTGGGCGTGGAGTTTGATGTGCCCGGTTTTGCAATAATAAAGAAAACAATTAATAGGTACTCCGTGTGGGCCCAGGCTCCTTTGCAGAATATACCATCTGCCTTGTAGTTAGTAAACGGTGAGCATGGGCTTACTGTTACAAGCACTTTGACCTCGGAGACCGTGCTCTCTAGGTGGTTGAGTTTCACTGCTTCTTACCACCGCTTTACGTATTCCTGCCGCCATAACATCAATACTTGCCGGTCACGTGTTCCAGTTTGGAGGGTAAGGTAGCTTGTAAATAATAATAGCTATCTTTGGTGTCTAAAAATGGGGTGAATTTCTTACCATCAGGGAATCCGTCTGCTTGTTCGACTTCCAATATTATAAAAAAATCGCCTTCAGGTAATAAAACTCAAGTTAATGTAGTGGAAGTTTTATTTACAAATAACATTTTTACAATTGAATTAACTCTACCTATGCTTACTTAAATGTCGTCGATATTTAAACCCCTATATAAATTAATGTACAACACGTAAAGTGACGCAATGAGAGGACTTGACATCTGGATGACTAGGCTGTGGCCACGTCAGGGAAGGACGACTAGTTGACACGCGTCACCTTAATAAACATACATTTGACTGAATCGGACTCGACGCTCAGGCGCTTATAATGAAATTGAAAAATGACTGAATTACACAATTTCTGAAGATGCCTGTGTTGAAAGAAAAAGCATTTTAGTGACAAATTTATAAAATAGTGCGTTCACTAGCTTACAAATATGTCATTAAGAGTATCGGTATACCTACTACTTATCAATCCCTCTTGGATATAATTGACAGGTAGCTGAGCACCTAGTCAATCCCTTTACTTCCCTTTTACAGCAAACAAAAAATAATAATGATTTATTGCTACGAATTTTACAGCGGTCACAAATAAAATTAATTGTTTGACTAGGTGCGAGTAGTACCCAATATAATATGTAGGTAAGTATACTATAAATAAGTATATTTACCTCAACAATATATTACTAAAAACATTTCACAATATTCAGTTATATCAAATTCAATTAATGGTTTAAGCAGTGTATTGATTTTCTTATTTGTAATATGTAAGTAATGTAATAACACATGTATGTTTGTAAAATGCGTCTATAGAGTAACATATGACGGCGGCGCTAGGCATTGGCTAACGTTGACGCCCTTGCACATGGTAACACTATTTTTAATAGCCCAATAACGCGGTCAAATTTTGTCAACAAAGCAATACATATCCAGAACAGTCTTCTTTGTCTTATTTCTGGCTGGGAAATGTAAAAGATCTCGTAAAGATGGTTTCGGCTATGTCCACATAATCAAGCGCTGCAACTGATATACATTTGCACTCAAATATGTCATGCCGATGGTCACACTGGCACTAGGTTATCGACGTAAACAGTCTCGGAATATTGATAACAAGTCTAAATCTATGTTTATTAATTGGACGGATTGAATCTAACACCTTTTTGGGTAGTAACTATAATACCTATTTGTGATATTAATTTAAAACCAAGAGTAAAAAAACTCATTTCAAGTTATAACGTTAGAACAATTGATATAAAATAGTCCACAAATGAACAAATCGATTATCATCTAAAGAGTAACAGAATAAACTGATAATATTCCTTGTTAACATTACTATTACCTTGCAAAACATACTCGTCTAAATTCCAAAGCGTATTTAACACAAAAAGGACCTTACTTGATATTACAATTATAAATAACAACTTGAGATCGATTACTAAGACAATCCACTATGCCAAAACTTATCGTAATTACATATATACAATAATTGTTTAAAACCCACAAATTATTTGATATCCCACATTTTGTATGAAGCACTTGTTACTAGTTATTAAGTACTTACTTTTTAATTAAACTTTAATGCGCTCGCCTGCGTTGTACCTTGGTAGTAGGTAGGTACTAATCTCATTGGAAACATCAATATTTAGTATTTCAGTTAATCGGTTGCGTGGGATTTCAAAAATAACAAATTTTCAAATAATAACGATGACAAAAAAATTCCTTGCCTTTGTTCCATAAATTATATTAATTGTACCTATATTTACAATGGTTTTAAGATTGTCTTAGTCGATTGTTTTAATAATTACTGTCACCATTGAAAAATTGCATGTAGGCACACACTTCCAAATGTGCGTATTAATTAATTTCAGCCTTATTGCCTTTCCCGTTGGTCTATCTAAGTATACAACGACGAAACGCGAAGCAATGTCTTAACTACGTCACCTAGTCATTGCATTACAATAAATACAATGTTAAAATTGAAGCTCTATGTATAATTATCCTCAAACGAAAGTAGGACAGACTGCACAAACAATCGAATAAAGCCTCTTGTACGAGCGAATTTCACGTACACATTTGGCGATTATGCAAATACCGAAACTAAATGCGTGTTCTGGCTTTGGCTTCATTTGATTATTTGATGCGCCATTGCCTTGTCTGAGGCAAACATTTAGTCTATGAAGCTCGCAACACCTTGCGCGGATTGACCTGAGGGGTCTATTGACCCTGACTTTTGGGACTCGGCTCCGGCCAATCGGTCAGGTCGCCCGCGTCTCCTACAGGTCGGCTTCTTCCCCTATAAGAGAGCACGTTTTGCTACGTTGAAGCCATTAGTTTCGCGTGCGCAGTCACATTTCTTTGATGAAGAAAACCACTCCCTTCTTCTTCTTCGTTATTTCCGAGGCCATACTGCAACAAATTTTCCTTGGATTATTTTTTAGTTTAGCTACGCCTTTCTTTTGTATTGTTTTAAAATGCTTAGTGAAAAGAATATTTTAGGAGTCAATTTAGCACCTCGTCTTTATTGCAACCTAAAGAAAATGCTAAATAGAAATGCACTGCAAAATGTCTCAGAAGCCAAACATGTCTGCACGTCATGCACCCTATCAACAACAGACGAGGAAATAGTGACCGATCAAAGTCGTATGTGATAACTGATTGTAAAAAAAAACACAGCCTTATTGATTGTAAAAAAACCATCGTTGCCTATAAACACTACAGCTAATATAGGTAGGCTTGTCAGAGTCACGCTTAATGTGCTGTCGGCTACTCTAGCCCCTAAACATACCCCGTGCCTTCCTGCCAGGCAGCTCTTAATAGGAGAGCAAAGGCTTACCGTGCACACTGACTAGGTGGCAGAGTTTTGCGGCGGCTCGCTCGGTTTGGAACCACCGCTTTACCTATTCCTGCCGTCATTAATGTCTGTGCTAGTCATTGACGTGTTTCAGTTTGAAGGGTAAGATAGCTGGTAAACTTAATTTTGCACGAGGTCTAATATCTCGGTCTCGGGTTGGCAACGCACCATTACCACCTCTGTTGTTTATAGGCGGCGTGAATTCTTTACCATCAGGAAATCCGTCTGCTCGTTTGCTTTCCAATATAATAAAAAAGATGCTCAGAAATCAGAGCATTCTATTGCAAGTGGCCCAGTTAGTAATGACCCTTACGAGCTGTCTTCCAGGAAGTCAGTTCTATTTTTTTCAACGATCAGGGCCAACGCTTGTATAGGTACAGGTCGACAGTTAGCTGTATCAATAGTAAATATATGCACGCCCTCTGCGTTGTAAATATAGTAGATGTGCAGATAATATGGCAGATAACAAAATAAATATGATAACATATTGTTGAAGCCTAAGTCAAATACCCCACAAAGAAAAAGAAATATTGGAGGATACATTTTTACCGTGTTTATAGTCGGCATTCGTCTTATATTGATTGGATCTTATCTGAGCCCTTATTGTCTTAATGAATTAATTCTATAATAACTACAAGCTGTAGCCCGCGACTTCGTTCGCGTGGGTCACTTACCAAAAACTACCAGTTTAATCTGGCCTAGTATAGCACTTGTTTCGAATGCGATGACAGACCAGCTTAAACTGGCAACTATCAATGTGTCCTTTTTGCAATTTATGATGGGAAAGAAGGATTTTCTCTGAATAAAAAGTATCCTAAATGTTGACCCGGGCTATAAAATTTACATTTGATAAAAATCCGTTCATTAGATTTTTTGTGAAACGCATACAGACCAACATACAAAAATATCCATTGTTTAGGGTTCTCTATGCTGTATACATAAGTAACAATTATTATTGTTTTAAAAAAATATTCCATGTACAGACACACAACGCAACTGAGTTACCTACTGCTTTATTATGTGTATAGATTAGGTATTTAATTAAATTGTGCTTACCTGTAACGCGTGTAGGTAATGTTGCTGCGAGTGGTAGGGTCCGTTGGAGGAGTGTGAGGAGTGAGAGGAATACGATTCATAAGCGGGTGCCGCGCTGGGCTCGCTCTTGATGTTGAAGAGAGACGGGTTGGAGAGGAAGGCGGGCGCCGCCAGCCCCAGCGGGTACTGCGCGCCCTGCGCGTGCGCGTGCGAGTGCGCGTGCGCGTGACCGTGCGCGTGCGCGTGTGCGTGCGCCGCCGACGTTCCCGCGCCGCTCATGGGCTCGCGCGCAGGCTTGCTGGCGCTGTGGCCCGACATCGACGACGTCAGGGGCAGCGGGAGCGGTACTTCGGCTATGCTAGGTTTGCTCTCTGCAATAAGGGCAAAAACCAATATTAGCGATAATATCAAATTGTCTTGATATTACAGGTTCATTTCTTGCATCTAATTTGGTTTGTTTTTTCTGCAAGTGCGTATTAAAAAATCATATTCAGGAAAGAACAGGCTCAAAGTTCGTCATAACGTATATCATCCTAAATCAAGTGACAAGCAAGGGCACTTCTATTATTTAGATAAAATCCTATCTCACGTAAAACAGTAGGTGGGTACCAGTCATATTGTCCTCACTCAATTCTACAATACTGTGGGGTGAAGATTATTATTCATTAGGTTGTAATTACGGATATAAGAGTTCTAGTTGATGATGTAGTGCTGGAACAAGTAAATGAAATTGTATATCTTGGAAGTGCTTTTGTCAGGGATGGAAGGTACATCGCGGATGTAGAAAGAAGAGTGAATGCTGGGAACAGAGTGAACGGCACGCTGGGTAAGCTACTTCAAAGCGAAGTGTTAAGTCACAGTGCTAGACTCGCTTTGCACAATTTACTGCTTATTCCAACGTTACTTTATGGAAGTGAGAGTTGGGTATGTCAAAAGCATGAAAGTAGGTTAAATGCGGTCGAAATGCGTGCGCTCCGGAAAATTTGTGGAGTAACTCTCGCAGACCGAATTCGCAACAGCGAAAGTGTTGGTGTAAAAATGCGAAAGGACACGCTCCATTGGTTGGAAGTTGGCGTGAAGATATGTATATATGTCTTTCTATATAAAATAACGTTGACTAACACTCACATCATAAAAAAAATTGATTAATTTAGGTAGATCAATATGTGTGATTTGTCTAGAGATATTTATTTTATTATTTAAAATTATAATGAACGGTAAAATGCACTTACTCGAAGCCTGGCTTCAATATTCCTCCGCTCGTTGCCTTCCATACGTCGCAGCTCCTCCGTGGTGAGGCTGGCGAGCGTGGCGGGCCGCGGCGGCGGGGGGGGCGGCAGGCCCCAGTTCATCATAGCTGTATACAAACCACACCATGCTTTTACGATTATATACACAAAGCATAGATTAAAAAAGGTTCTTCATCCTAGCCTTAGCTTAGCTTCTCGTGATATCGAGGACATCTAATCGAGGGGATTTAATAAAGGCGCTAAATCCCCTAGCATAAAGTGGTTGTGGGTCTCTATTACCCCGCGTTTGGTAGTCTATTAAGTCTCGCCAAATTTCTATACGGTTTTCACTATTTTAGAATAAATTTGTTGAAAAAAATTTATATACCACTACCTACGTAGTATAAAACAAGGTCGCTTTCTCTGTTCCTATGTCCCTATGTATGCTTAGATCTTTAAAACTACGCAACGGATTTTAATTTTAAACTAATTTTAAACGAAACTTTATTAACATTCTTATATATTTACAATTAATTGGTGTATCTCAAAGGCTAGTTATATATATATAAAATAATATTAAATTTTGCATGTGTCCAATGTCCAAATCTTTGAATAGCACAGCTTTTCTCTGCTATAAGACACATGTATTGTACATAAAAACATTTATTTTGAATCAATCCATGC
>DVZN01000391.1:0-13609 GCA_018237365.1 Caria ino melicerta
GTATATTTTTTAGAATATCACTGTTTACTAAAAAGTTCACAATGTGATGCGAACGAAAGGCATTTTCCAATAAGGAATCACCAATTTTTGAATATATTGTAATTTTTAGAACAGATAATAAAATAGTTGTGTGTTTTTCTACGTTACAACACAATTTGGTGTTAAAACAATTTGGTATTCGGTAATCGGCCGAATACTGCTTACTATTCGCACGAATACCGAATATCTAAAAAAAATGGCCTAATAGGCTGAATACCGAATAGTAGCCGAATATTCGTGGCATCTAGAGATTATAGATCGTCAAAATGACTATCACCAGTTCGTAAGACAGTTTCTGAGAGGAAGAACTGGCAAGAAACTCACAGTTGCTCTTTTCAAAAATCGATGCCTAATAATATGGTATATTTGCAACATTATGGTATATGCTTTTTTATTACAAAAATTAAAAGTAGAATTTAGTTGACTACCAACTTTACAAGTAACTGCCTGCCCTGGCTGCCCAGTTTGGTGGCTATAGGCAAAATCCTCTATACATTGAGGAAAGATGTACGTCCTGCAGTGGACTGCAATAGATTGATGAATCAATAGTAGCATTAATATTTTTTCAAAAAAATTTATAACCATTAGGCATTTACACACAATGACACTCAAAAAAAACACTTGAAAATTTTTTTACATAAAATGTTGTTTACATACGTATTTGTATAATATTAAACTATGTATTTATATATAAAAAGTAAAAATGTATGTTTGTGAACTGATGAAAAAACTGATAACTATATTAATAAACTTGACAGTTATAAAGCTAGTACATCAAAATAGCACATTAACTATAGTTTATAAAAAATATATGACATTTTTAATTTTTAAGTGAACGTCCTTGTCATCTGCTGGAAGATTAAAAATGTAATATAAATTTAGTTAAAAGTAAAAGCAATTAATCAGACTATGTATGATGATTCTTACCATATCAAGCCATCCCTTAAATGGTCTCAGAGCGATGATAGCTTCAGCCTTTTTCTGAGAACAGCCATTCAGCAATGACAACTCATTTAAATTGCTAGTATTTAAGAACTCAAACACTTTCTTTTTGTCCCCAATCAAATCATCCGTCACTTCATTGTCTGAATCATCACTAAAAACACAGGACAATTTTATTAACTAATGTACCCATATCTAAAGTAACTTAGGAAATTGTAAGGCTTTTCTATAATAATGAAATAAATATTTATAATCTTATTTGACCTAGTAAGTACACTTGTATACCCTAACTACATAAACATATTTAGGTAACATAAGATGTCTCCAAAATGAACTAACTAAAACAAAGTAAAGTTTTATGAATATACAATCAATCTGAAGTTAATAATTAATTTTAAAACAAAATTTAAGTGTACATATCTTATTTAATTTACATTTTTTCTTTTAATTTCTATCATGTACTTTTTAAACACAATGAGAGTAGTGTCATGTAGATTTTAATTTTGAAAGTTGATTGCATCTCTTATCTTAATACGAAAATTACCATAAACAGATATACAATGCAAATGTGGATGGCTGTAGATACCTGTAGGGAAGACCTAGGTTGACATTTCATGACCAAATTGCCCATGTATTATCCGAGGATTACCCTCGGAGTCAATAGTCTCCAAAACCGGCGTGTATGTATGAACAGATCATTAATGTGGAGGAAGCTGGGCAAGTATGTAGGAAATGTGACATTTGGCACTCTATACTTTCTGCCTACTCCGTAAGCGACGTTGCGTGAAGATATGTATGTTATAATTATTATTATTATTATTAGTAAACCACAAGCAGCATTAAGTTGATGCGTATGTGTCTCTGTGTATAGAGTTGCTCTTATGACTTTTTCAGGGAGTCTGTTCCATTTTTGCATTCTAACAGTGGTGTGTTAGAAAAAAAGTGCTGTTTAGGACCTCTTTCTGCTTTGGATGGACCAGTTTTAATTGATGGCCCCGAAGAGTGTTGTTATTGTTTAGAATTAGTGTTTAATGTGTATAACAAGTAAATTACAAACCTGTCGTATACCCGATCATCCTTCCCTTTTTTAACACCATAGTCATCATCCTCACTGCCACTGCTCCCTTGCCTTGCTCTACCGCCTTTTGCTGCTAAGGGTTTACTAACAACCGTAGGTGTTGTTATCACTCGAATAGTTTTGGTGCCATTTATTGCCCCAGTAACATAACCAGAGAATCCAGGGCGAGAGTTGTGAACAACAACTGGTGTTTTGTCCTCACTCTCTGGATCATATTTAAGGAGCTCATCTCTCGCTCGTTCTTCACTCCAAGCATGTTTCACAAGAACATTTTTAACAAACTGTAAAACAAGTTTTAGTATACCCAATTAGTATTCCCTGTATTGGTCCTGGCTCCTTTGCAGAATAGACCATCTGCCTTCCTGCCAGGCAGCTCGTAAAAGCGAGCATAGGCTTACTTTCACTAACACCGTGATCTCTTACTAGGTGGTAGAGCTTTGCAGCGGTGTGCCTGGGTAGAATGGTACCACTGACTTTACCTATTCCTGTCACCATAATGTCAGTTCATGCCGTTGACTTGTTCCCGTTTGGAGGGTAAGGTAGACAGTAAACTTACTCTCGCACAAGCCCTAACTACCCGGCATCTGGTTGGCAATGTACTATTACCACCTTTGATGTGTATAGGAGGCCTGAATTTCTTACTTCTTCAGGAAATGTGTCAGCTTGTTAGACTTCCAATACTATAAAAATATATATATATAATATTTTTCACGTGATTTGCAATATCTGCATGAGTACTTGTGTGTTGAGCACATTAAATAATTAAATTGAAGTCACTGGGCAAATTACTTTAATTGATTTAACCCTAAAGTAAGCAATTTATGATATGGTTGTTGTTATTCAATGATACTAATAGATAGATATAATACCGAAAATAAACTACGGGTGCCAGAGATACAAACTTCT
Source organism: Caria ino melicerta (assembly GCA_018237365.1). NCBI lineage: Eukaryota > Metazoa > Arthropoda > Insecta > Lepidoptera > Riodinidae > Caria > Caria ino. Next base: position 2,966 of record DVZN01000391.1, read on the forward strand.
ATATTCATCACACAAATGCCCACCCCCGTCAAATTCGAAAATTGGTATTCACTGGAGCATATGTTACTGCTCAACTAACAAAGTGGTGGTAAATCTTGATTATTTCTGAATGACTTGATGCTTGGGACATAGCATACAATAACAGAATTTATAAAGAATGGTATGCCATAATTCCTATTATATGATATAGTTTCACTTGTATTTGCTGACTAATCTGTTATGAACTGTTCATTTATACCAATAAATAAAATTGGAGTGTCTGTTTGTAATATTAATAAGTATATACACAGTACATATACCAAAACAATTTTCCACTTGGCAGAACGCTCACGTTCTGCCCTAAAGTCCATTGAGCTCTAAAGGCCGAGCCGGCAATCAGCTATAAGTCATTTTGAAAAAAAAAACAATTTTATTACAATTTTTGTCTGTTTCGAGTAATCTCTGGAACGGCTAGACCGATTTTGACGGGACTTTCAGTGGCATATAGCTGAAGTTGCAGCGGATAACTTAGGCTACTTTTATTTTCGGAAAAGAATTAGGGTTCCATACAAAAATAATAATAAAATGCTTTTAAGAAAAAGAAGTCTGCGGCAGAGCTAGTAAATTAATATGACACCAGGCTACCCTTAGGTTGTGGGAGCAAGCAGAAAAAAAGGCAGTAAATATTGTTTAGCATTTCACTATGTTTCACTGGTTTTGTAGTACTTATAATCATTACAATGCAGGCCCTTTTTAAATATTTTTTTAGAACAAAAATATAAAAAAGTATGTCATAAGATATCCTTATTATGCTTAATGCCCAAATCAAACTAATAATTAGTGTTATTCAAATTATGAAATACTAGAACTGCAGTGGGCTTGTGCAATATTTATTCCAGCCAGCCAGCAAAAATAGTTACAATGCGCACCAGTGTATCAAGTGACAACATTACACAATAATTACTATTGCTTATCATTAGTAGCAACTGGGTTGCTAACTTTATGGTTATATGGTCTGGGGGTAGCGTTATGTTTGTAACCACCACCAAACTTTTAGTTGTTTTTTTTTTTCCTATATAAAAAAAGCCTTAACATTTTTCTGATATCACTAACGCTCAGCTCTAAAACAGAAAATAAATTAAAAATATGGCTGACTTGAATCTAAATGGGGGCCAAGTGGTAGTGTAGTTGCTTTACCACATATGCGAGTAGTGAGGCTCAGATTCGATTCCCAACAGGGGTGGGAATTTGTGAGATGAACATAGACATTCACATATCTGGGTCTGGCTGTTTATTACATTTATTCTGGTATTTATATATGTATTTCTATGAATTATATCGTTGACCCATAACACAAGCAAATAATTTGGTTTGATCAATATGTATGGTTTTTCCAGGGATATTTATTTATTATTTCTTATTTATTTATAGCCTGTACTGTATATACAAAATATATAATATACTTACTAGTGCTGACAAATCTGGAAACATTTCAAGCATATTTCTGAATCTCCTCTCTTTAACAGCAGTTGTAAGTTCCTGCACTGGTTGCTTCTTGGCAGGAGATTGTGCATCATCAGAATCAGAGTCTTGAAGTCTTATCCTTTTGTAAACTATTGTTTTACCTATGTTATGTGGTGCTGGCATTCTAATCGGCTGTTCTAAAAGACAAAAGTATTATTTTTAAATTTTATGGGACTGAAAGGGGAAAGGACTTAATTGTAAGAAATAAATGCTATCAAAGATGAAATAAATGCTTCTCGCGGCTTCGGAATGTGACGACCCCATTGCCCGCTATTGAAATTATCTAGTAACTAAATAATTCATCTGCAATCAGTCAGTTCACTAGGCTTAGCTTGACTTAGCTAGCTTAATAGAGCTTAGCAGCTCCCGGGTTAAATGGTATCACAGCGTTGGCTCTTGCCGTTGAAGTGTTCCAATTTGGAGGGTAAGGTAGCTGGTAAATTTACTTTTGCATGTGGCCTACACTCCCGGCCTCAGGTTGGCAACACATCATTATCATCTTTAGTGCCTATAGGCAGCGCGTGTTTCTTACCATCAGGAAATCAGAGATAAGTCACCTATAGATTTTTGAAAAATTAAGACAACACTTTAATTTGATTTTTTGAAACTTTGACATCCCACATCAAAATTTCAAAAACCATCATAAATTAAGGATATCTATTGAACCAAGTAACAAATTTAAAAGCCAAAAAATTTAATTTTTAGAATTAAAAAAAAACATGAATTGTTTTTTTATAATAATAATTTTACTCTCAGATATATGTCTAAAAAAATTAAAAGTAAAAAAATATCGTTTCCAATTTGGTAAACTTGAATAACTTAATTTCACTTGTAGATATCCCTATCTGAAATTTTATTTTGTCTGAGGTCTGCTAACTTCAGGGTCGTGATTTCATTAGGTGTTTTTATGTAACTAATGCTTTCAAAGTTGTAACAGATATCATTGTGCATATATGCATGTTAATTAAATTGGCTCATTTGGGTGTTCCACTATATTATCTGTTTCTTAACATTATATCATTTCTTTGAATCCAGTTGAATTTGAATTTTGAAAGTTAGACAAAGGTAATCTTGAATTAAGGCTAGGTATGGATCCAGTCAGACAATGTTATAATATTCTTAAAATAGATTTAAAATATTAACACCCTTTTAAATTAAGTCATGAGTCCATTTCATAAGTAATAGGTCAAAAAAATCAATATTTGTACCAAATTAAGTACTTAATTTGGTACAAACATTGATTTTTTCAGTAAGTACTGCAAAGTAATGTATTTATAAATGCTAGGTTGACTTTAGGTATCAGTAATTGATATAGGGTAGGTTCTTACAGATATACTTGCTAGACTAACTTTATTAAAATATTTTTTATTTTCTTACAATCAATTGTTACCACACATAAGATTCATTTCAATATCTTGTAAACTGATATAATATAAAAAAACTATAGATACATTACCTGCCTACAAATTGACTAAAAAAAGACAAAAAGTGGTAATTTTATTTTCTGATAGTATTTTTGCATGAAATGTTTTTTACAGTGGTTATATAATGAATTCAAGATTTTGTAAACACAGGATTTTTAATACAACTTGTTAATAAAATTTGAGACAACTGTCAAATTACAAGCAATTGTCTTCTTTTTTTCTAGTCAAAATTAAGCATGTATAACGCAGCTTTAGCTTTATAACATATCATATGTTGTAAAGATAATATCAGATGGCTCTTTGAAAACAAATGAAGGATTTTTTTAATAGTTAGTTCATATTTGTATTGATTTTTTTATTCAATATAATTAAAATATGTATTTACTTGAAGAATAACATTAGAATGCCAACAAAGCCACACAAGTCTGATGCATCAAAAAAAGGATGTTCTATTAAAATGTAAGCAAAACAGTAAATATATTAGTCTCAAATAATACACTGTGTTAAATTTGATCAAACTTATTTTCATTTGACTATGATACACTAATAGAAAATTTTAGATTATTTTATATTTTCCATTGATGGCGCTTGGTAAAACTTGCATATTCATATCTTCAGGACTAAGTAACCTATGTTCTAGCCTTGATGATGCTGTAAAAAGCGAAACCCGTAGGCTATATAATTAATAACTAATATATATAAGTGATACGTAAAGCAGTACAAGTGTTTTCATTTGAAGATATATGAAAATTTTAGAGTTACAGGAACGAAAATAAATAAATATATCACGCCCATATATAGTGACGGGTGGCAAGTCCGTCGCCAATCGGGCACAAATTCAATCCCAGGCAACATTGTTTTTTAGAAAAGCTGAAAAAACTCATGTTGCCCGACCCTGGAATCCAAACCGGGACCTCTCGCGTCAAGGTCGGACATCGACACCACTCGACCACAAAGACGATGACAAGGATACCGGAACAACTTTTTAATAAATACATATTTATATTTTTAATAATATACAGCTGATTTAATATATAGGTGATAGTGGCGAGGCTCCCATCTTAAATTTTCTGAGTACAAGCAACAGGGGTAAATAGTAGCCTATGCTCGCGTGTCAAAATTCGACATGATTGGTTTAGGTGTTGAGCATGATTGAACAAACAGACAAGCATCTAAACATCCAAAAAAATAATTGAAACATCGGGATATTGTGAAACACGCAAGTTCAAACGTAATCCGAGAACTAATCGATTTATATAAAAGTAAGAAAAATATATTGAAATACTGATAAACCGTAACCTTCAGTATTTTAACGTATACATGCTCTAACCAACAAACCAAAGAATTAATCTGAGAAACCGGCACGACTTAATAGCGATGAATCGTGTGGTTAACGGTATGGGAAAGTAAACGTGGTCTTCTTAATACATCTGTTTTGTGTCAAAAACATGTGATAACAAAAACTTATTGAAATAAGGTATGCTAGCGTCTACTTACGAGAACTTGATGAAGCAGGAACTATTGTCACTGATCCACTAGAACCAGGTGTAGGTTTTCTTTGAAACCTGTATTGTCTTAAATAACTTAAAACACTAGGGCTAGTACTTTCAGACATTTTCTTAATCAATCAATATAATTTAAACTTAGCACTTTTAAATAAAAACCACTTTTATAAAACTTCAACAACTAAAAATTAAGCATTTAGTGAAATCAAACACACACTACCAAACCAAACCATCAAGACAACACTGCGGCCATTTTTATCCGCGAGAACGAATGATTGAAATGGACCAATTGGAAAGCGTGATTGGTGACAGAAATGAAAAGATCTAAACCAATCATAATTAAATTTGAAAAAAACTGCGTTTTTGTTGCCAATTTTTAGGGTTAAATGTTTAATATATTTATTTCGATATCTACAGGAGCTCTCATGGTACTACTCATCAGCTAGCAGTGCACTATTTAAGCTCCAGAAATAAGAATTTAGGAATTTTTAAGGTATGCGTTCATTCACCGACGCCAGATGATACGTAGTATCTCTTACTAGTCTGTGCCCTGTGGCCAGATGTGCAATGAATGACACGTACGGCATACAAATATATGAAAATCCGTGCAATCCATTGCGATTAAAAAAATATTGAAAATACTAGGTACTTCTCTATAATTTATGAAAAATAGTTAAACAATAAATAAATATCGACACCTCCATATCCCTGAAGAGAAGGCGAAGATACTTACTTAAATAAACCCACGATTAGCAGACGATATTAGGTTTCAGATGTGACAAGTGGCAAGTCACCAAATCGCCGAGCACAATTCCGATTTCAGGATTTCCAGATAGGCAACATCAAGTTTTTCAGAAAACTTTAAAAAACTCATAAATCTCGTCTAATATGCTCGACCCGGGAATTGAAATTCATGTCATGTGCATCAAAGATATACATCAACTACACTACCACAGCTCAAGCACGTTTTGTGATTATCATGTTTATAATATGCATATAGTGCCAATATTTGGTTTCATTGCTATATATTTTGATAAAAATTGTCTGTGGAAATAGATGTGTCAAAGTCATTGCTGCCAGTTGCCACACGAAATCTGTCATATTAATAGGCGCGGCCATGTTGGTCCGTAGTGAGTAAAATCCAAAATAATTTGCCTTTTGGGAAATTAAATTGACACAATATGCCCAAATGCGATTGCGACATCAAGACCAGATACCTCCCCGCGACATTCGCTTGGACATTACTTTTGGGAACAACATCACTGTTTTTTTATTTTCCGTAAGTACACATTAATGTCGATTGGGTGCGAATTCTCTTTGATTTGACAACTTTCACATAAGATTGTAGGTTTACTTCTATTTATATCTTAAAAAATATATTTACCGTATACATGCATGTGTTTATATGATTAATTTCAAAGATATACATTCTCGCTGTTGACCTTCTAAGAACTTATCCTATCTCAGAATATATTATTTACATTATTTTCCACCTTGATTTAAAGGTATGTTAATTAATACTGGACATTTTCCCACAGTATTTATCCTTAGCCTCTATGTTAAGGTTTCCAAATTTGTTAATACAAAAGCATTACAAACAATAAGGTGAATCACAGTTTTTGTTATTGATTGTTGATTTGATACTATTCATACTTTTTTAATATATACATGCAATAATCAATCAATCAAATAATCTGATCAACAAAGATATTGAAGTGTAATTAACCTGCTCCTACGAAATTGGAACATACAAAATATGTGTATAATCTCAAATGCTTCTTTTTTCTGTTATATTGAAAATTTGAGATGTTATAACAAATAATTAAATAAAAAAACAAGGCCCTATTTCCAGATATATTTGACATTCTAAATGTACTAGCTATGTTTGTTAATGTCTGCATTAAAATTATGTATTTTGCATAGTTAATAAAATGATGGGCGAATAATATGAACATAAACAATCTATCAGGTGATTGTTAGACTTTCAGAGTCAAATTGCAGGGTTTATTGTGATAAATTCAGTATGGAGATACCTTGTAATTCCATTAAATTAAAATTTTAAGCCATATGAGTAAAATAGGAGAAATCTTTACGTCTGATATATATTACAGTTATTTAGTAACATAATAAAGTTGAAAATTTTGTCTATTTGTTAGAACTTGCTGATCTCAGAAACTACTAGTCGTATTTGAAATATCTATTTACACATAATAGCCCAGGGTTTGATGAAAGTAGCAGGCTATTTAAGATCACCATATGAGTCTTGTGTGTGGATAAAATGCTGGTGAAAGTATGGGAAACTGTTACTATAACATATATTCAAAAGCCTCTTACTTATAGCATTGGATCTTAACAGGTGGTCCGCTTACCGCTATTGGTCCCTTGAAGCACTAGAAGTGTTCCATAAAATCTGAAAATATATATTAAAGAGTTACAAATAGTTGACACACATTTGTAAATTAAACAACTTAAGTTTTACTCTATACATGGTGGTGCCTGAGGAAAAAATCTTTATCTTGCTAGTTCCCCGAACCCGTAAACTCGTTGAACCTGGAAATCTTCTAGGGAATAATGGTCGCAACAAACTGGATGACCCTTCTTAAAAGCTAGATCACAAATATACACCAGCTCTTGGACCCAATACAGCCTTTAGCAATCCCTCCAAAGAACCCACCAGCCAGTTCACCAAACTTGTACTCATGTTCATTACTCTTCGATGCCGTAGCATCGTCAGGAAGTCGACTGTACTGTAAGCAACGCCGACTTGCTAGTTCACTTGTCCAAACTGGCAAGATAATGACTTTTTCTTCAGTTGTAATGAATTCCCGCAAAGTACCACCTGATTTAATAAAATGTGGTGGTCCCTAACAAGATAGAAATGAAACAGTGAAATGGTCCCTCATAAAAAGGTTACAAAGTAATGATAATTGGTGATACAACTGATGAGCATTGTATTTGTTTGGTAGAGTGAGTACTATAGTGATTATTTTTGTTTTATTGCAATGCCAACAATTTTATTCCCTAATTTCATAATGCTTAAATATTGATTTCTGATAAAAATAATGCAGCAGATAAAACTTAATGGTTCTTATCTAGCATTTATGTATTTTTATCCATACAGCTAATGTTTTCCATCACATGTGATAATTTTTATTTTGTCAGTGTATCATTTGTTAGTGGGTTTTGATAATACATCATACCATTTTTGGTCAAATATTTCTTAATTATATCTTAATTACAATTGCCTTACATTTATTTTATAACCAGCTGAAACTCGTGACTTCAATCGCATGAGTCTTTAGGAACATTTTATGATTTTTTTTTGCATGGAACCCTAATTCTTTTTCAAAAATAAAAAAGCCTAAGTTACTTCTTGTGACATCAGCTATCTACCACTGAAAGCCCTGTTAAAATCGGAACAGCTGATATAGTGAATAGCCGGAACAAACAAACACACAGACAGATAAAAACTGTATAAAAGTTATTTTGGTATATGTACCATGTATACATAAATATGTATGGAGTTAAAGCTGTTATTTTAATATTACAGACACTCCAATTTTATTTATGGGTGTATATGGCTAGATTGTACCAGTACCTTTGCCACTGTGATTAAACAACTTGTACATCTTTATATAGGCAATCAGTAATGTGTAAATGACAATGATACTGTTGTCAGTTTACTAAAAATAGAGCAGAGTAGAAATACACCACCCTATATCTCCCTATATCTGCCTGTGGGTATTGTAAAAGGTGATTAAAGTCAGCAGTGCCTCCTGGGGATAACACAGTCCATCCCTCTATACTAGGGGAGGCCTACACCTCCAGCGGACTGTGACAGGCTGATGAAATTAAATAAATAAAAGAGCAATACCCAACGCTTAAATTTGTGGTTAGCCTATATCCCCCATTATCCAAATACTTCCAGCCAGCAAGTGCATTCACTTGCAATCTGTTAGTTCGAATGTGCTAATCTCAGAAAGTACTCATCAAATTTGAAAATTATATTTTTGCATATGACAGTTCAAGTCAACCCTATGACCCTCGGGATTTGTTAAACTTGGGTGAAGCAATGAGAAACAGTTAGTTTGTTGTATTTGACAGAGCTCCCATGTATAAACAGACTAAAGACTACAAATAGACAGATTTATTATTCATGGGCAAATTAATATGGAGCATGTATTTACCTATTTTAAATTATGATGTACCTATTTTATCTAAAAATTAAACAATGCTGGATAATGTAGTGTCTGTGTGCACCAGTTAGACTAAATGACTTATGATAATAAACCTAAGTGGTTTTTAAAACTACTAGTAGTATTTAAATAAACTGTGAAATCTTGGTAATAAAGTAAAAAAAAATTGGTACAAAGTTAAATTGCCCAAGAAATAATAAAAAAATACATCTGAAAATAGAACCTTCTCCTCTTTGGGAAGTCTATTGACAATTCATACTTAGGATTCAATACTCTCCGGCTACACAATATTATTAAGAAATTGAGATTACGTAAGTTAATTACTTTAGAAACATTTCACTCTTTTAATTATTAGAAAGTAAATCCTAAAATTAGATTTTTATATCTCAACATGTTGTCCCCTTTAGTTCCAAGCAAATACATTGCATATATTTACGTATTTTTTATTTAGGTATAGGACAAAATGTTTTAAAAGACTACATGCGTTATATAAGCTTTATTTAGAAAAAAAAGAAGACAATTGCTTGTAATTATTGATTTCAACTTTTCAAAGTATTTGTAGTAAAAATGCCATCTGTGTGTTCAAAGCTTGAAATATTAATACAGACACTGTAAAAACATCACTTTTCATGCATACATATTACAGATATATAATTTTTACTTCTTGCATGGTATAATCATAATCAAAAAAATAAGTGGCAAAACTTTTAATTTTTTAAATGGTTTTTCCTGCATAAGGTGTCTATTAGTTTTGGCATAGATAGGGTATAGGTGAGTTTTCTGGTGCATTGAGAAACAAGTTTATTTTATTTTATATGATACTAGGTACAGCACCAATTTTGAAATTTAATCAAAATGTCAGAGTTTATTTTTCGTGTTTGCATTACAGTGCTGCGTCAGTTATTAGGGTTGGTTCCCAATCTCTTTGAGGAGGTTATTATCTACTATATTGACAATCATTTTAAAAGTATTACAAATTTTATTAATTTTACTATAACTTGAAAGTACATTTTTATTGTTGGGTGTTATGATTGTGATAAACACTATTTTTTATTAAAATAAGCCCGGTTATTTTAAAGTGAAGTCAATTAAACATGGGAGGCCTACGTTCAGCCATAGACTACAATAGGCTGATGTATGTATGTAATTTAACACTGATGTGTCATAAGAATTTTTTCCCTAAATATGTTTTAGGGTCAAATTTATGAATGGCACAGATATTTTGAGTTTCCTTTATGAAATTTCTTTTATGTAACCAATTTACTTATTTTACACGAAAGTTTGAAAAGTATAAATGCATATTATATATTTTTTGTAATATTGATTTTTTTTTCAGCTGCCAGTATTACCTACACAAATTCCCATGGGTGCCAGCATGTCAAGGTGTCATAACATTTTTTGTTTTGGCCAATTTTACACTGGCCACTTTCATGGACCCGGGAGTTATACCAAAAGGTAGTGAAGGTATACTATCATCTCTCATCACTATCGTTGTTTGTGAAACTAAATGGATGTTCTTTTGCCATTCACAGACAACCAACATTTTTACTTACATATGTATTTTTTATTTTATTACCTAAAGTTTGTTTTTAACTTAAGACTTTTGTCTAATAATTGGTGAATGTGTATTAACCTAAATATCTTAGTTTCGTTAATTCTTGATGTTAATTTTACATATATTACCACAAAGAATTAGTTGCATAAAACAACTCCAACTATATAGATTTTTTTATCTATTATATTCTCTGCCAAGGTTACTGAGAGGAAAAAAAGTGGTGTCATGAACTAATTTAATACATGTACATTTAGCAGTGTTTTGGTTAGTCTTATCCAAGTCTGTTTAAAAGTCAAATACAATAAAAAACAGATTGTTACTTAAGAAAAAAGTTGAATGATATTTAATCAACACCTTCTGGCGGAGTGTTCTCGAAATGCAGACAAAATGTCACTATGGCTAAAAACAATTAATAAAACCCTTAACAATATTGGATTGTATAATAATGTTTTGGCTGAGCC
>DVZN01000392.1:0-13589 GCA_018237365.1 Caria ino melicerta
TATCTACCTCCAACTTACAGAAAAAGAAAGAGACGAAAGAGTTTAGTAAAATTAGTATGCTCTAAAAATGTTATGTACGTTTATTCTATACCTCGGAATATTATAACGTTTAAAATCCTTGCAAGTATGTACGTGTTTACTAATTAGACAGCGCAAAGTATGTCACGGCTCTTATTCATGTTAAATGAAATACCGCCCGCCCTCGGGAATCGAACCCGAGCCTCGCTACTTGTCGACGCGGTAACGCACACGGCCAGCGAAGCAGTCAATTAACGTCCGTAAACCAACTTCACATACAACCTTTTTATGTTTATTTATTTCATTTATTCAATTATATTTGTTTGAGTGCGCGTCTTTCTACCTTGTTGTGTTTATATTGAGGCTAAATGCTGTTTATGAATTTTAGTAAAATTCGTTCACTGCTTTAAGCCTACACAAAGATTCGTATTAAAGGATAATTTATCGAATTAATGCGAGCAAACAACTTGAAGTTCTTATTATGTCTATCCTGATTCAGAAGTACCTACTCAATATAAACACGAAAACTTACATTGTAGTTGGTAAACAATTTTAATTACAAATTGATTTCCATACAACAATGTAAGTTTTCGTGTTAGCCATAAGTTAATTGAGACACGGATTGAATGTTGGCCCTTGAGCCACCTGCGGACACGCGTCAGACACGCGATCTGCACGCGACCGGAAAGATAAACAAATAGAATACGTACAAACCGATACATAAAAAAATATTTTCAACTAACGTCTCAGAAATGTGATACATTATGCGTTATACGCGCTTAGTTCTGGCTAGACAAAAAGAAGGCAATTGCTTGTAATTTGCCAGTTTCATCTGTCAAACTATTTTAAAAATTTGAATGATTAAAGCCTTCCTGTGTTTATAAAGCTTGAAATAATTACACAACCACTAATATTGCAATAATTACACCACACAAAGTATTATAAAATCTCAAATTTTACTTTTTTATATCATGATAATGTACCAGAAAATAAAATTAATCACTTTTAAATGTCAATTTGTAAGCAGGTAACGTATCTGTAGATTTTTATAATATATCATAGCTCAAATAGGAGGAGGTTCTGTATTCGGCTTTTATGTATTTCTTATGTATGTTTACCGATCTCTCAGCCAATTCTGGACTGAAAATAAAAAATATTTTTTGTTTGAAAGGGTTTACTTCTGAGGTGGTTCCATAAAATTTTTAGGGATGTATGAGACCGGGGAGTCAGTTGTTTTGAGTTTCACTGCTTAAGAATCATTAGGTACTTCTGATCGTTGTATAAATAATCATAGTACGATTTGCTCCTTAAATAGACAAAACGTGATGCCTAAATGTAATTAAACAAGACTATAATTTTACATAAATATATGATTTGTTTTTTTTTTTAAATAAACGATCACAGCACTTGATGTTGGTTCACTTTATTAATATAATTTATTATATTTTGCCAACCAGTTTCGTTTTCTTTAAAAACATCCCCAGGACTTGTGATTGACAATTATTATATATATAATTTTTAAAATTATATATAATAAACTATATTAATACAGTGAAACCGTATCAAGTGTTGTGAGTGTTTATTTAGAAAACAAATTATAATGCAGTTTTATCAAGAGCCGACGGTAAGTAGTATCAAATACATAAATATATATATTTATGTTGATAAGGTTGTGCGAAAGGAACTTTAGGACATTTTGACAGATTATGGGATAGACTGCCAGCTGCGCTGCTGCTGCTTGCTGTGCAGTCCATGTATTTGGACAGTAAAGCAAATGTGCGGGTGGACGGCAACATATCTCCCTGGTTTGATTTTAACATTGGCGTCAAGCAGGCCTGTGTGTCGTCAGCACGCTTGTTCATCTTGTATCTGGATAAATAAAAAATATTTAAATGTGGGAATGCGCATGGATGACATCTAGTTTGGATATCATAAAAGGTGATTGAAGGCCCGTTTAGGAGGTGGGCAGTAAAAACTAGAATGCTTCGAGCACATAGAATTACTTAGAATTTACTCAATTAATTTTGAATTTACTTAACTAGAAATAAAATAGAAGAATAGAGAATTAGAAGAGCAAAGTCATGAAGTATTCAACATCAATTAAGAGAGAGCATTTTATAAACTAAGATTGAAAATAGTGTACTATCGACCAAAACTCCGGTGTGCCACTAATAGGCCAAATTCACTTGCATCCGATGCGAAGAAGCAAACAAGGCTACACCTCTTTTACGAAATATATATTCCGCATGCGAAGGACAAAGCAATAAACCGGTTCTTAACCAACTTATTGAAAATTATAATTAAGTATATTTTGTTGTCAAATATTTTAGAATTCAGAAATGTAAAACATATCTTAATTGGTAAAGGATTTTGTTTGATAAGTGTAACACCGCGAATTTTGTCGATAGTACATAATTCTAACGCAATAAACTGCAAAACACAACGAAATGGGAACGGAACGGAAAATAAAACAAAACGGACGTGTACCTACCTCATATACCCTGGTGATGTTTTTAAATTAGATTGGAAAGCAATTTCCGCGCAAACAATACCGCGAGTTATCATTAGTTCATAAAATTTCTATATGGCCAAGTAGAAAGCATACCATTTTTAACGCCGATATTTTTTTAAAATAGGTCGGTCGGAGATCTGTGGTAACAAACATAGGAACGGATTGGACTCCGGGAATGCCGGCAGAAGTGAAAATTATGAGTATACAGGGACAGAAAGACGCGAAGCGACTTTATTTTGTACTGTGTAATAATATCAAATTAAAAGTGATACGTAAAACAAAACAAGTGTTCATTTATTTTAAAATATGAAACCTGGTTTCTTACACTTCTCCGTCAAGACAAATGGCGTGGTATGGTGAAATACGTATAGATTACCTCTAGTAAATAGTAAGGGATTAAACTCCTAAGCTACACTGTTTTTGCTTAGTCATTTTTACCAGGATTTTTCTTAAGTCTTCAACAATAGAAACACAAAAATTTTTTTGAAAAACTTAGTTCTTACCCCCAGAAACATAACAATATAATTGAGAACCTCCTCGTCTTGGGAAGTTGGTTGAAAATAAACTACTATTGATAATTCATATAACATTTGTTAAAAACATTTTAAAACCACGGACAGGTGCACGAAAATAAAATAAAAATACTTACAAAAGAAATGTCAAATTCACCAAAATCACATCACAACTATGGCACTACGTGTCCCCCACATGACTGTCCCCGGGACGTAGCTGGCACGCACTGTAGGTACAGGAGACCTCACCCTTGTTTTATCCCCCGGTGCCCAATGAGAGGATCGGGATAGTAGGTGTGAGACACGCCCACCACTTCACCATGGACTATGGAGGCCGTACGCGTCATTTTACACTCATACATTTCATTTTTAACCGAGTTGAAAAAGGAAGAGGTTCGACACTTAAAGATCTAAGATTCTACTGTAGGTATGTAGTTTCAATCAACTTCCCAAAAATAATTAGGTCCTTAATTCAGTTGTTTTTTTTTTGTTACCTCAGATCCTCTTTTAAAACTTTGTCATCGTACGTCATCGTCACACCTCCGTTTTGTTTAATAATATTAAGTAATGTTTTAAGTTAATAATTGCAATTTTTTATGTGTATTCACCGATTTCTTTACCATTTTGTCTGACTGTTTTATAATATGTGTTTAGGTCACTGTTAAAAATTAAAGACCGTTATTAAAATTTAATCTCAAAATCTCATATATAAAACATCTCAAATCTTCGTCACCAAGCAACAACAAAAAGATCGATATTAAATAAATAAAAAAATGTCTCGCCATATTTTTTATGTAATTGGTTAATAGGGCATCGAAAATCGTTTTTTGTCGAGCAACCCTTTATCGATATTGACATGCAATAAATTATATAAATATTTGATCAGACACGCATTTTACGGGTTATTTTTTCAATTGTGTAACAGTTGGTACATTGTTATATTTTTTGGAAGTCGCAAAATTCTAGATATAAAAAGTTTAAGAATTAAACCTGAAATAAATAAAAATAACAATGTTATATTATTACATAATTTTAAAACTGTAAGTGTATAATTTATGGTTATAAGTATAATGTTTTATTAAAACTATTAATCGTCCAATGGTCGAAATTCGACTATAATGAATTGAAATTATAAGTTATTTAATATAAATTATTACATTTTTATATCCAAAATCATCAAAAATTTTAATGTTATTAAGAGTATCTACTACCTACTATAACCACAGTTTTTTTTTGTAAAAACTATTTCATCGTTTGCTTAAAACCTTAAACTCTCGAATAAACGAACTCTACTTGACACTTTGACGAACAGTATGCGAGTAACAAATAATTGACAAATGTAAGGTAGTGTGTGTAATTAATGATTTTAGTAGTGTGTGTAATGTTTTATTTATTGATTTATTGTACTTTATAAGCATTGTTATTAAAAAAAAATATCAGCTTTCGCCACTTCTCCTTCATATAATCTATAAGTGTGCCAAATTGCCATACTCCTCTGTTCACGCAATTTTTGTAACATTTTCGTCCAAAAATTTTGCTTCACTTATTGATTATTGATTAATTTAATCTGATATAATTAGTAAACTAATAGATTGGTGCTCTACAATATTGAATACCTGTAAGGCAGAGTATAGAAATTTACACCTAATCTGTAACCAACATAATTATGTAGAAACATATCACAACAGTTTTACTAAACTGATTTGGATTGAGTAACTCAAACAATTATCACCTCTTTATAAAAATATTACTTAATATTTAATAATACTTAAAAATAATGTAGCTTCCTATCCGTGATACTATTTTTGAATCGGTTCAATAGATCCAAATATTAGGTACCTACTTCATAAATGCTACAATGTTACAGACTCCAGCTCTTTATAATATAAGTATATAAATAATTATTATAATTATTTTATGTATAGTACCTATAGAAATATAATTAACCTATAGAAAGATTTTTATTCGGACAAGAATTGTTCAATGAATTTCAATGTATTCAAGTTATGACTTAAATACACTGAAATTTATTAAAACATTCCGTTTTTTGGGTTGTTATGCAGCTTTATAATGCAGAACGGTTTTAAATATAGTCACTGACGGATATTTAAATATAAATAATATCTTTATCTTATATATACCGCGGTTGCTTAAAACTTTTTGTCATATCCACAGTTGGCTGGATGGAACGCCAATTTACGCTCTAGCCAACGTTTCACGTTACACGTAATTAACTGACTCGTGTAGCGAGGATATTATGACACGGTTCAATGGCGATTCTTCCAAATATTGACAAATTACATCACGCCAATAAAAGGGTAGAATTAGTACAAAGCGGAATCAATGTCGACCGCCCCGTTGGCCGTTTGGTTAACATACACGCATAACGATGCCGAGCGACAAGACATTGTTTCAATTCCTGTGAGGGATAGCATTTGTTAAACCAATGTCGCCACTCGGTAGAACGCTCTCGTTCTACCCAGAAGCCAATTGAGCTGTAAAGGCTGAGCCGGCAATCAGCTATATGTCATTACGAAAAAAAAACAATGTTATACATTATATTAAACAATGTTAACAAAATAGTTATTTTTGGGTCTGATCGCTTATTTATTTTTTGTATTTTTTAATTTTATGTATGTACTAGTGTACTAGACACCTAAAGTATTTTGAAGTTGTACTTCTTTCAGGGAATTATGGAAAAATGATTTTTTGATTGCGCTCGCACACCGTCTCGAAAAACCGACACCATGTAATTAGGTCATCAAAATTTTAGTTCTTCAAAAAAAAAGAGTAGATTAGTGTCATTTTCTTTAAAAACATAGGATAACGCAAAGGATAAAATTTGTATAAACATTTTTACCTATCTTGTTACGCTGAAGAAATAAGTATATTTTCTTACCTGTGTACATTAGTACACGCTCGTTTTTTTTGTTAAGGGCTACGTTAATTGGTGTAAATACAGTTCTTAATTGTAATTTATTCATTATTGCTGCAATTTTTTTGCTGAGAACATATTTTAATTTACATACTTAGCTGAAAAATTCCTTCCTTCCAAAATTATATTCAGAATTCTCACGTTAATCTTATCTACTAGAGCCTGTGGATTTATTTCTTACGCCAAAGATATGATTTCAAAATCAAATAGCTTACTTGTTCATTATCTAGTCTTTCTGTTCAGCGTTATGACGGCAGGGATAGGTGGATGGGTGAATACTTATTTGGGAAGTAAATTTTAAAGCTCTACCATTTACTTAAAGGGTTTGATTGCAGTAAGTAGGTATATTATTCAGAAACATGTGTAAGAAACACCAAACAAACATTTCATACCTAAAAATATCGTCACGCCCATATATCCTCGAAAGGGTAGGCAGAGGTACATACTAATATACACCCACGACTAACCGACGATATTAGGTCCCATGATGTGACGGATGGCAAGTCCGTCACCAATCGGGAACAAATCCAATCCCAGGCAACGTTACGTTTTTCAGAAAAACTGGAAAAGCTCACTTAGAACAAGTTGCCCGACGCAGGAATAGAACCCAGGACATCTCGCGTTAAAGTCAGACACCGACACCACTAGACCACAGAGGCGATCATAATACCTCTACTCGTAATACCCATACCCGCACTATCCGTATTCGTACCTACTTCATGTATCCTTTTTTTCGAAATGAAATTATAGCTGTTAGCCGGCTCGGCCTGTACAGCTTATTTGAGTTTTGGGGCGAACAGAGTGCACTAGATTTTGGGGGCATAAAACGGCCCGCCCCAAGAGTGCCACATGCGAGACTGAACCTCGTCTTGGAGTATAGTCATGGCGTATATTATTTGTGGGAGGGATCGTAGCATCGTTTCGGTCCGGCCGATGCCGAAATAGGAGACCTCGGTGCCGTTTCCTACGGCGACGCTGTTGAGTAAATTGTGATAGGTAAATTGTAATCAGATCATTAGGATCCGTCAATATGTGAGTATTTCCGTATCCATACAACCAGTACCTATAAAGTCAAATCCTATAGAAAGACTAATGATAGTTGACGTTCCATAATAAAGTGACGTAAGTTATTTAAAACAGGTGCCAGGATTACGTAGGCCATAAAAACTAACGACCCGTCATGTCAGCCCCGGCATTCAAATCTCAGAATTATAACAGTGCCGTTTAAAATAATAAATAAAATGCGAGTGCGCAAGGGGTTGTTAGTTACTTTGCAGTCGCCACGCTTGAGAGCCTATGAATGCATTAAATTTCGCCTCTACACGCGTACACGTTTATAAATAACCCTTTATTATTACGGTAAGGATGAGGGCTTATCGATATTGTAAATAAAATAAAATATATTAAAATCGTAAGAATAGAGATTTGAACACCTCCGCTTCGGGGAAAATTCATAAAAATACTAAGAAAAAGCTTTGTGGTAAAAACGGATATTACAATCGACTTCATCGATAAAAGAATAAAAACAATAAATTTGACGGGTACTAGCCATGGTGCTTTGTTGTAGTGGGTAGCACGTCGGCCCGGAACGCCGGAAGCGGTTCAATCCCCATGGGCAACAAAAAAATTGTTCTTAGTATTTTTCAAAATTTATGATATTTAAAAGTTATATTCACTATATGTGTAAGTTTTTTTAAAACCTGTTGTGATTTTTAATACCCTAGGTAAATTGACATTGAAAGGGAAATAATGTTACAGATTCAATGGCTGGCAATTTTTATTTCCAATTTTTAAATTATATTTTTTGTGTCATTTTCTTCTTTTCTATAATTATTTATCACGTCAATCTAATGCTGCTTATATGCATCAACTACAAATATTTTAGGAATTATCATGCGTGTTTTTTTTTATATTTTCTTACAATCCGTGACGAATGAGTAGTATAGGGAAAATGCTTGGAGTCCTGAAGTACAGGGCTGATCTTAGTAAAGGCACTAGTCCAGCCTGTGTTTTGTTTAGAATTATTTAGAAGTAAGATATTTTGTATTATGGCAGAGAAAACAAATTTATCAAATATTTATCAAACATTTATCTTGCCTACTTCTGCCGCTATACCATCTGTCTTTAACACATTGCCCAGAAATGAGGACCATAAAATATACTGGTAGAATTAACGATGGAAAGAGATGCTGGGTACTCTTACCATCATAGGAGCCGCCCGTTTGCTATCTTATTACTTAAATTTAAAATTTAAAATTATTTATACACAAACAGAGTTTAACTACGGTATGACCTGGGATGGGGTGACGATGACATACTGTCATGAACGTTTTCTGCTACTTTGTCTTATGCTACAGAACACTATCGATGATTGCGTCCCCGAAATTTGTAGACATCACTAGCGGGTCCCCGTTTCGTTCGCGCCCCTCGCGTGGTCCAAACATCCGACCCGCCACCGAGCATAATTCTGCGGACTTAACGGCTCAACGTTCAGATAATTATTTGCTTGTTTCAATCTTATCATAAAAAATATCATTAATACATAATAATACATAATAATAAAAAGTAGTATTTATGCCTATAGTGTTGAATTTTCTGCAATTACTGTTTATCTACAGTCTACACTAATAATATAAAGCAAAACAATTTTTAAGTAGTAAAACTGCAAAAACTGGCTTACATATCCAATACATTATTTAAAAACATTATGAGACCAAGTCGGAAGACAAAACAAAAAAAAATAATTTTGAAAATTGGTTAAGAATTGGCGAAGAAATCTGTGGAACATACATGTACATATTATTAAAAAAAACATGCAGCCGAACATAGAATTATGCTCCTATTTGGAAGTCAGTTCATGCCATGATTTTTTGTTTGTGATAGTATATAACCTCAAAAACTATTAAACTTAAGTTTTTGTATCAGACTACCTATTCATAAAGAAGTTTTTAAATCAGACTGCTCGGAGCAGTTGTGACCAACAGAGTCACCGGACGTTTGTGGGTGACCAGAATGCTGAACCCCAGACTGCATTATTTAAGGGTGGGACTCCTATAACACCCACACTAAGGGTTGTCTCTTGCGAGACCGGACCTTGGCTTAGTGCTACGTTGTGACTACTGGTGGGCGGGGTATAGGTGGCTCTAGAGCAGTTCTTTCAAGCAGTCGTTGTTGGGAGATCTGCAGTTTTAATGCAAACTGCGGACAACACGGACCTACAAGCTGTTCGCTTGCACTCGCAGATAAATATGCAGTCTGCGAGTGGTCGTGTTTTGTCGTGCTGCCGCCTGCAAAATATAGTAGCTGTTCGACTCGCTGAGCAAGAACCACTTGAAGCAGATCTTTCCAACTGCTCGTCGATTTCTCTCTCCATACATCATCCCCTAAGATCAAATACCTATGATAGGTACCCTTATAGTTTATGACAAAAAGTGTTGCACAGTTTGTCAAAAGATGACAATGTCGTTTTAAGGTACTTTGTTAAAAACTTGTTATTATTATCTCTGGAAATATCTCTGGACAAATCATGCATATCGATCTAAGCCCAAAGTGAGCAAATTATTTGCTTGTGTTATGGGTGTTAGTCAACGATAATATATATATAGAAATAATACCAGACTTGTACATACCAGTATAAATTTTATAAACGTCCAGACTCAGAAATACGAACGTCTATGTTCATCACATAAGCGCCCCGTCAGGACTCCAACTCGAGCTTCGCTGATCGTCGACGTAGTAAGTCAGCTCAGCGTACTACCCAGCCAGCGAGACGGTCATATCATTTGTCTGCCTTCCAATATTATAAAAAAACAAATTGTCTTTCTGCCAGGCAGCTCGTAAGCGGCGTGCATAGTTTACTGTCAAAAACACATATAATTAGATGGTAGGATTTCGCAAAGACTCGTCTGGACTGATACCAGCTACTATACTTTTATGTTGCTGCGAGTTCCGATTTGGAAGTTAAAGTAGCCGGTAAACTTATTTTTGTACGAGACTTAACCTTTTAGCCTCAGGTTGACAACTCACCATTGTCGTCTATGGACGGAATCATCATCAACATGAAGGAATCCGTCTGCTTGTTTGCTTCCATTTTAATAAAAAAATGAAGGTATTTATGTTGTAACTTATCATCTAATTGAGCGCTATTTTTAATTTACTCCAGCTAATTTAAATACCATGCAATAATAAAATAACATAAGAATAAAATGTAAAATCTCAAACACAAACATGTACATGGCAATATTTGTGTGTTAAATGCGTTGACATGACGCTAATCTCCTAAACATTAAAACATTTACACGGCCAAACTCCGAAACTAATCCACGTAGGTCAAAAAAATCAATGATTCCACCCATTGTGGCGCAGTTTTAAAATGTTAAAAAGCTTTGTTGTCGAGAGCCCACCGAAGGGTTATAAATAATGACGCTGCAAGTTCCTATTGAAATCTAAACGATTCATAAAGGGTTTTATGCGTGTACTTAGACGTTTTTGAAGCCCCTTTATTGTACGTAAAATAAAATATTTAAAGGATTTTCTTAATTATTATTTTTTACGCCTCATAATAATGATGATATTCCAGATCCGAGGTAAGGCATGGTTAAAGGTGATGGCTGTTTATGGACAGCTTGCTAGTACCAATCAGCAACATTTTACGAAGATGTTAATTAAGAACTGGTCGCTTGCGATCTCGCTTCCACAGCAACTATCTATTTTATTATACATATAAAATTTGGCCTATTGCTGGCACACCGGAATTTAGTTGATAGTCAAAGAATAATAGTGACAAAAACTCACAATAGGGCGGCTGAAAGACGTAAAGAATCCGGGCAAATTCTATTATAAGGTCAATATGATTGTGGCAATAGCCTAAATGTTTTACGACGTTGTGAGATATATGGGGATCTGGGGAATGCGGCTGAGCCCCCCCAACCAAGTCGAACCGGAAAAAGTGGCTCGGCCATACCATCCTTTTCTCGAAAAAATTCAGTCCTTTTTCGAACTCCCTATAACTTTGTTGTGGATAAAATTAGAAACCAAGCTGACATTGTATGATATACGGTAGGTATGTTTTAAGTTTCATTCAAATTGAACTGGTAGTTTAAAAATTACAACTACTTTGTTGTAATTTTTAACATTGTACAAAGTCAAAGTTTTTTTTTTAATTTTGTCCCTCATTCACTCATTGACTGACTGACCATTCATTAAAAATTAAGGGCATTTCTAGCAGACGTAGAAGCTTTAAATTTAGAATACAATGTGCGTTTTCTATACAAATTAAGAAAAACTAAAAGATCATCATCAGCTTATATTTTTCACTGCTAAATAAGGGCTCTGCCATTGTTATTCAAGAAGTAAGTATAAGGGAAAATAATGTCTACAAAAAGAAATGAGATGCCATCAAAAACATAACTTGTAAAAACACAAGTTTTGCAACTTAGTTCTTCTACCGTCAAAAGTTGTGATATCTATGTTTTACCAAGTCGAGTTATTTGTTCAGTCCCTACTTAAAGGTTCTTCAATTTTAATTTATTACGTAACTAGCAAGCCTAACAACATTTTATAGAGACCATTACAATAAGAAACATATTTTATGTTTTAAAATTGGCCATCGCATGAAAATACAACGTATCTCACAATTTGCGATTGCCTGGATTGAAAAATAATAAATACTAAATTACATTTATAGGCATTCTTTATCAAAGTGATATCACGCAATATGTGTAACAAAATCTCAATTCATTTTTTAATAAGAAGGAGCATATTGTAATAAAGTGCAATCAAATATATCAGGAAGCATTGCAAACATAGATTTGAATAAATATTATAGTAATTGAAAACCGTGTTTGCTAAGCGTAATAATATTGATACTTGAAGTAATATCGTGAGAAGAAATGCAGTTAACGTCAGCTGCTACCACAGATAGTAGTTATTTTTTTTTAATTCACTACCGTTTTACCTGCTCGTATTACTGCTGTTACTTGCGTGATTGACTTTTTCAAGTATATTTAATTTTCATTTTTTTTTCATTGTTAAATTATCATTTACTTAATATCGATAGAAATTTAGAAGTTCTATCAACGTATATTACATACTAGAAACCCGCCACGGCTTCGCAAGGTTGCAAAACTAATACTAAATATTATTATATTTCTGGTAAAAAATTAAAAACCAAAAATGGATATTCTGTGTTATTCCTAAGAGATATGCATATGCCGTTGTGAACTTTTTTGTAGACTATTTCAAGGTGTATAATACTGTAGTACATTATTTCTGTCTATCTCGTAGGGTTCAGCCAGCATTTGCAATGTAAGCGCAAAAAATGTTTATTTACATCACATTGGAAACCTCTAACATTATCAGTGGTAATCTTTTATATTATGCATGTAATATACATATAAACCGTCCTGTTAAATCACTCTATCTATTAATCAAAACCGTATCGAAATCTATTGCGTAGGTTTAGAGATCTAAGCATACATAGAGACAGACAGATGTGGAAGCGATTTTGTTTTATACTATGTAGTTGATGATGATGAAGCAGAATTTGTTTAAAAATCAATCAACGTTCAAATCAAATCGCGTCCTAATTCCAGTATGTCGAATTGTATTATTTTTATGCAATTAGAGATCACTGTCTCATCTCATCGATGGTAATTATGTGTTTTCACAAGTCAGTATGTCATGCCTATCATTCTCGAAATTGTAGGCAGAGAATAAGATATATCTTAAAACTATAGATGCGTTATATGCGCTTTATTTTGGCTACAAAAAAGGGGGTATCTGCTTGTAATTTGCCAGTTTCATCTGTCAAAACATTTCAACAATTTGTATTAAAAATGCCTTCTTACATTTACAAAGATTGAAATAATTATACAACCACTGTAAAAGACATTTATTATTACAAAGTATAATAATTTTACAAATTTTACTTCTTTTATGCTATAATCATAAATATATGCCAGAAAATAAAATTAGTTGCTTTTTAATGTCTATTTGTGGGCAGGTCACGTAAGTATCTATAGCTTTTTTAATATACCATAGTTTTTACCAGAGAATAAAGATAGTGACATCTGCGATCACAATGTTAGTTGCCAATAATGCGCTGTTTTTGGACACATTTTATAGCATGTACTTATTATGTACACTGTATGCCTGTACATGTATACTGTATACAGTTACAGGTATTGGAAGGCATAATGCCAAAGAATTTGGATATTCAAATTCTATGCATAATGCTTCCGAAATTCGTGAAGGCAAGATAGATGCCACATGTAAGCAGATGTTGGTGTTGCGGTATTTGATCCTAGGTGTTGGGCTACAAACCCGAGGCTAGAAAGTTTCACATTAGAAAGTTTACCGAGTTTTTACCTTTCAAACCAATACACCTAGGTATGGCAGTTTCGACCACTGTCGTTACTTCTTGCTTCAGACCGCATAATTGAGGAGAAAGTATTAGTGACAAGTAGGTAAATCTATGGTGTCTGTACTTGCCTTTGATCATAAGAATAAATCATGGCAGTTTCATAATTACTGTAGGGAATAAATATACTATCTGGAAGTGACACTTCTAAATATAATCTGATGGCAAAATTGGCCTTCTTGTTGGGCTGAC
>DVZN01000393.1:0-13568 GCA_018237365.1 Caria ino melicerta
TACAGTGACATGACGATACAAGGACTATGTTAATATACAGATTACAAGGCAAAAGCTAGTTTATACTGTGACTTTTTTAAGTCTGACATTGGCAAAATCACCGTAATCTCGGTGGAGTCCAAATAACCAAAAAAAATGAATTGAATTGATTAGTAAGTATAGACGACGATAACTTCGCTCTTTAATATCGGACACATGATTTGCACATATTCAAAGAGTGACGCCATACATTCATATATCAATAATATGTCCATCCTTTTCTGTCTATCTATTCGGGCCTAAAACAAAAACAGGATGTTTTTTTACTATCGCGCCTGAAATCACTTTGTATAAGGCCCACAGTCTACTTTGCTTTCATAAATTATAAGACATCCGAAGGAAGCACTCTGTTATTTTGCTTTCAAGTTATGAGAACGAGATGTTATATAGAGCTTATACTTATGATTTCATATGCCGGATTTTGTTGAAACCAATTTTCGATAGTGGTTTGCATTGTATTCTATATAATCAATTTTTATTTTCACAATTTTGCCCTCCTTTTTAAGAGTTAGAAGTTAGAGGGTAGACGCTTTTTACCACCTTCGAAACGAATATTTCACAATGCATTCGGCATAATCAAAAAACTTTCTTAGAAACTTCCATACCATTTCGAAAGAACTATCCAATGACATCCCATACGGCCATGCTTTATCTTTTTTTTATATACCTTAGATCATTTTGTAGCGGTTCAAAAATACACTTACATTCCTAATTTCAACCATATAGTTTAAATAAAATGGCTGCGACATAAGGACGGACACGGACATGACGAAATTATAAGGGTTCCGCATTTTGCCATTAAGCTACGGCAAAAATAATAATCTGAAATGATTTTCACAGAAATATTAAGTATTCATCTATCTATCTATATAAATAAAAATGGATCGCTAAATGTGTTGCTAAGCGCAAAACTCGAGAGCGGCCGATCGGGGGATAGTTCTTACGGAAAGAAAAATTTAAGAAAACGCCTGATAAAGTCTAAAAACAACACTTTTCTGTGTTCTCATACAAAAAAATCGATATTTATAAGTTGATTTGAACTTGAATACCATAACGATTATGTGTTAGTGGCCCCTCCGCTCTGGGAAGGCAGAGCAATTGAGAAAAACAAGTATGGTATATATATTCATGTATAATTCATATAGAACAAAAATATAGAATATAAGAATGTAATGTTAAAAGAATGACACATTTTTCTTCATTCATGGACTTAGAAAGTCCTACAGAATACTGACTACGTGCAAAATCTCATGTCGATTATTTTCAGTTTTCCTCGTCTGATCGTCAAAAATCATATATTCCTAAAAAAATGCTAAACTCTTCCATGCAATATCTCCTTGTTCCATTACACTAATTATGTATTTAAGGAGGACATTACCGCAAAACAACAACCAGGCTCATACTTTCAGATATTAGTAGGGAAGTGGAATTACATTATATCATTAAGCGACCGGTTTCGCTTATCTAAAGCATTATCCAAGGATTTTTTCTATTAACCTTACGAACAGTATAATATATTTAACACACTAAAATATTTTAAATGAATTTTATGTACATATGGGATTACAAATATGAACACACAAAAATTATATATATCGTTAACATACATCGTGTCATGGGATTTTTACATATATATACCTACTAGCTGACCCGGCAAACGTTGTTTTGCCTTATAATATGTTTCTATCGTTATTTTAAATAGGGTTTGGTGATAGAAGGGCAATTTAAGGTTGTAAGTATTTTTATGTATGCCACATTAAGGAAAAATAAAAACAAAAAATATTGTCCAAAAATTAAAAAAAAATCTCTAGGATGGACAACTTACACGTATGAAAAATATATAGAAGCCGATTCTCAGACCTACAGAATTGTGCATATAACATTTGGTAAAAATTGGTAAAGCCGTTTCGGAGGAGTAAAGTAACTGACATTGTGAAACTCGAATTTTAAATATTATTGAAGTTTTAAAAGAATAGTAATTTAAAAGGGCCGAACAGAAATATTAGCTAAATGTTTGAACAGAACAAGAGATTGGAAATATATTCTAATATACTATATTCTAATATATAACTGAGAGAAATTGTTTCTTATTATTTAGTTACTAAAAGCCACCGGGCAGGCACCCTAACATTGCTTAAATTTAAATAAAATTTGAATAAATTGGCCTCATGATTTATTTAGGATTATCATAGTTTATCTAAATTTAGGTTTCTACAGATAAAATAAATAGTAATGTCAATTTACCCCAAAGTTATTTATGATGGTATGAAAAAGTGAACAAACACGCGACTCCCCAGATAGGAAAAGATAATCCTCGTCTATAGACGCCATGGACGTTACATGTGTATCGGTCTTGAGGCGTAAAAACGAATGTGCAAGTCTACCGACTACCCTATTCTCTCGAGAACAGGGTAGCTGGACACCCTATTCAACATTAATGTCCTGAAAGCATAATGATCATCACGCAAATACTTGTTTTAAAAATGGAATCTAAACTTTTATTTTGTAGTTAATTAAGGAAAAAACTAATTTTTGTTATACGATTCTCAGAACAATTATCTTACCTTTCATAATTTTCGAAGAATTGTACTGATAATAGAATATTATTCAGTAAAAAAGCCTCAGAGTCTGTATTAAGTTGTTCACGCATACGAGCTAATGCCTCATCATCGTATGAGCGAACATGCGATGAAGCCGGCAGCGGCCCGGGCCCAGAGACTGGTGGCGACAAAGTGGCAGAAGCTGCTAATGGTGGCACTTTTACAGCATTTCTTTTATTAGCAGCGTTCAGCTTCTTTTTTCTCTTCTCTTCTTGTAGTTGCGCCTTTAGCTTCTCCCTTTCAAAGAGTCCCGTAGGAGTCTTAGGAACTTTCTTCGACTTTGCATTTCCCATCATAACACTTTTAAAACATTTAACGGTCAAACTTAGTCAACACATTATCCATAAAGCGACGCAAAAGTCTCAAAACACAGTCCAAACGAAAAAGCCTTTGAAATAATCAGACCACTTAACCACTGTTTATTCGTACAAGGTTCGAACAGTACTGGATATGTTTGCTAATTGAATTTCATATTAATAATCTTATCAACAATCAATGAATAATTTACTGATTGTCATTGAAACGATTGATAGCAAACGTCAAAAGCACCTTATCAAACACAATAATTTCGAAAAGGTAAAAAATATGCACTCCGTTAAAAGCCTCGTACGTACAAACGCTCTCTAACGTTCACCGATGAAATCTAGTTACACTATAAACCAACCGTATGGAATAGTAATTAAACTATGCCTACCTGAAAATTAACGCAAATTAAATGCTACACGCGTTTAATTAAACTGGGTTCTTGAGACTATGTATTGTATTTAAGTTTATGTATTCATTCTAATTTTTTTTTTAAATATAGGACTATGAACAAGCACACGGCTCTCGCTATGGCAAGAGAACTAAATCGCGCTATAAAGACATGATAGATGTTACACGCACAGAGCCTAATATCTTTAAGCGAATCGCGCACTGCACCGGCCACCGCTCCGGTGTGCGGCGATGCAGATTTAAACTTCGTTCTGAAAAATTTTGATTAGTATAAAAAACCGCTCGGTATAACACACTAGCACCGCGTCTCCGCGCGCCGCGCCGCCCGCCGAGGTTGAGTGCGGCGACAGAGACACATACGCCTTAAACGAAGCAATTCTTAAATATACATGTATGTATATCTATATAATCGGGATCTTGGGTAGGGTATTTCGGGGACTATAAACCGATTTAGCCACGTTTCATTTCTAGAAAACGTATGAAAAAAGCTACGTCCGTCTTACGTCCAGGTGAGTTAAGTCTAAGTAAATGATACAAATGTGAAATTTGTTTGTTGAAGAATAAACCAACTCATGGAACCTTCTTGGCAGCTCGTAAAGAGAGGGTACTGTTTGCAAAATCTTGGTAGTAAAATCTATGACGTCTCGCTCGGATTGTTGTTCACTAACTTATCCCATTCAAACTCCGTGATGCTGGTATAACTGCTCGTCTCTTCCGGTTTGGAATGAAGAGTTGCCTATAAATTTGCTTCTACAAAAGGCTACGAGTAATTATCTCAGCCTGAGGTAGGTGAGGCATAAGCGCTTTCCTTTTGTTGATATAAATATATCATTATGATAAAGCATTAAAAAGTTTATTAGTTTCCCCCATAGCTAAGCTTCTACTAAACCAATTTCGATAAACATACTCTTAGTTTCTCCTGGATATTATAATTATTATATCGTAAAATAGTTTTTAAAATCCACACAGAAAAATCGAAGATCAACTTTTACATGCAAACTTATAAGAAATAAACAATATTTAAAAAATTAAGTATCCCCGACACAAACCAATGCGCTTACGACCTGGAACGTCCGGACAGATCTCCATAAATTATAGCTAAGAACCATCTCGATCATGTCAGCTTTCCAACAATAATGATCGTATTATAGTCGGTCAATTCGTTTAGAAGCTATGATGTCACAGACAAACACATAGAACACATTAATCTTATAATTCCTCTCTTTTCTGTCGAGGGTAAACATTTTAAGTACAGTTGCGCCGTATTATGAATAAAATCATTACAATATTTGTAAATATTATTATAATATTTATAAATAAATCTGTGTTTTAATTTTAGATTACCGTATTAATATGTTAATTATTATAATTAATAATTAATATAGTTAATCCGTCCCTTACTCCACACATTCGCTTAAAATATGCTAAAAAATGAATTTATAATGAAGTATATATTGTATTTTTGCTCAGAGAACCCAGAATGTTAATGTTTGTAAGACTGGCAGCATTCCACACAGGCAAGTGTTACGTTAGTTGTACTATCAGATCACGTAACAACTGTCAGTAACCTCCATTTCGCAGTCCGGTTAACAGCTGACATGCATTCATTATGCAAATGTGAATCGGTTGTTTTATTTTAAAACTACAAATTCTATACTAGATTTTCATGTCATAAGTATTTACAAATTCTATGTTAGATTTTTTCCCTGGACAAATCACACGTGTTGATCTAACCCAAAGTAAGTATATAATTTGCTTGCGTTATGGATGTTAGTCAACGATATATACATAGAATACCAGAATATCAGAATAAATTTAATAAATGCCCAGACCCAGAAATACGAACGTTTATGTTAATAAACGGCCAGATCTAGAAATGCGAACATTTATGTTCATCAGACAAACACCCGCCCCCTTCGGGAATCGAACCTTAGCCTCGCTATATGCCGACGTGGTAAGGCAATTACGCTCACCACTCGGCCAGACGGTTATTGTTTAGTTTATTTTTTTTCGTTAAATCTTTGTCCTTCTCCCTAAATCTCAGCATTATAACTTCATAACAAATCACAATTATCACTCCGCATGAAATGGGGTGGCCGTGTAATATTCAGCAGAGTAGTACCTGTCCGTGGGTATCGTGAAAGGCGATTAATGGCCCGTTTGGGAGGTGGGCAGCAGCGCTTCCCTGAAAAAACATAGCCCGTAATAAACATACACGATGATGTCACCAACCCGCCTGCCCAGCCTGGTGACTGTGGGTAAACCCCCGCTATACAACCGGGGAGGCCTGTGTGAAGCAGTGGACTGCAACAGGCTGATGAATAAATAATTAATATATATTAAGTCATCCTCACCTACAAGTCAGCTATCTGTCGAACATACGAAAAATGGTCGTACAGACTTTGGAATTACCACCCAATAAGAGATTACGGTGTTAATAAAAGTAAGCCTGTTCTCGCCTTTTACGAGCTTCCTGGCAGGAAGGCAGATGGTCTATTCTGCAAAGGAGCCTGGACTAACTCAGGTAAAACGGGGGATACTTAAAACATATCTGTGAACTAGATAGAAAACTAAAGCGGGACTGAATTGCGGCAATCAGCTGACTTGCGAAATTGCGCAATAGCTCGCCTAGATTGGCCCCACTTATATAACGTCAGTGCCTACCCGCGATGAGTCCAGTTTGGAGGGTACAGTGGCCAGTAACTTTAACATGAGGGTTAGCATCCCAACCTCAGGTTGACAACGCCACTTTAACATTTTTGTTGTAAAAAGGCGGCTTGTATTTCTTAATATTAGAATTCACTAATCCGTCTGCTTGTTTACCTTCCAATATTATCAAAAAGAGAGATTTTTATGTCGTAGATGTCATGTCTCCTATAGTAGATACGATTAGGTATTACATTCATCTAACTTTTAATCAAAATCATTAGGCCGTCGAATTTTCGGTTGATCTTTTTTCTGACCAGTTTTCCGACCTTATGAATGGCATCAATATCGTTTACCAACGGTATCACTGCAGTCTATTAGGATTGATTTAGGTACATCAAGAAAACATTGTAATCACGATTGAAGAGCCATTGAAACTATGCTTAGATAATAAGAAAGTAATCAATTAACGATTAAAGACCTTTCTAACTCTATTTAGCTAGAAAGATAGCCATTGTATTTATTCTTGAAAGACATTTGAAACTGTACTTAGTTGGAAAGAAAATATCCTTTTTACAGTTCAAATGCCTTTATAACCCTACTTAACTAAAAAGAAAGAATTCTGTATGCTGTTACAAAGTATTGAAAACTGACTGAAACTATTTACATGAGACCCTTCACCACCATTAACGTCTTTGATGTCTATATGCGACGTGTATTTCGTGGTCAGGAAATTCATCGTCTTGTTGCCTTCCATTTTTATACCTAATAAAAAAATCTCGACCTGAAGAAATGATTACATTCAATTATTATAACCAACAGTGTTTTATGTTTTATTGTATTAATGAAAGAAATATTTGTACCTGGCCACCTTACGGAACTCCAGGTTCAGTAAACTAAATTAACCTCAAAGGCGAAATATCATACACTTCCAATAACCTCCTGGTGATACCAATTTGGGCGCAGCGTTGTATAACATTTTTTTTATTACAGACTATATAATAGGCTAGGTGGTAGTCTATTATAACTATTCTGTAGTCTATAATCGAAAAAATATTCATCTTTCCTCACCGTATCAAAGCTTATAATATTATACACAATCGCACCATTAATATTATATTTATAACAAAAAATGTTAAGTTATTCCCTCCACTTGCATACTATACGTATACCTTTAAGAGTATTTTGCTCTTAAACAAACATTTGAAGTCAAACAAACATATTAAAATAACCAAACGACTTTATTTATCTTTGGGTTGCCTATTTTAATATACAAAATATTTGAACTTATCCAACAATGGCCAATGCTCAAAACAAAAATCAATGTACCTAATAATAATACACAAATAAAACTATATAAAATATACAAATAAAACAATGTACACAATTTCTTTTTGTATAATTATTACCTATTAATAGTCAAATATTAAACTGCTTACTAATTGATTAGATATTAATTTAAAGGTTTTCCAATTTTTTTCTCTTTTCGTCTACTATTTGCATTCATTTTTTTGTCAGTCAGTCAGAAGTAACTGACTTCTTATTCGTTCTTCGTTAAACAGAAGCTACCTGTCTGGATATTTTGAATTATTTGAGTGTTAATGTGCTTCCCTTCTCTCAGGGTTCTAGACGTTGTCGTGGCGGAGCGGCTAGATATCTTGGTTACAATCCAGCATCCTAAGGAAACTAACGGAACCTAGATGGCGGCTCCACTCTACCTCTCTCCTCTTTGACCCTCGTGGGGTGGTAACCTCGTCGGGCCTGCGTTGGAGAGAGAGAGAGGGCGCTACCAACTTGCCTTCTTTAATTTGGGGTTGGTGCAGTACGCGGCGCGCCTGTAATGGCCCCGAGGTGGCACGCGCTACTTATGATGTTAGGTGATGCTGACTGCTTTTTATTAATAATAGGTAGATCTAACCGCCATCTCGCTTTATCCAGAGATATTATCCTAAGTTTATCCTAGATTTTGCATTTCGAATAAACCAGCTTCGGGTGGGAGTTTCAGGCCGCTTATCAAGAGGATGTAGCTCGGGATGGGGCAGGAGGATACATATTACATGTTGAGTGTCGCAGTAAGAGATATGTAATCTAACTTATAAAAAAAGTTTATAAAGATTTAAGTTATCAGATTAAAATCTAATATCATTTATAATATTTTCAGATTCATGTTATTCCTATTTTAAAAATAAAAGATTCATGATTATACAATTATTTATATACATAGGTATCATAGAAATTCCGTTTTATACACATATCATAAAAATTCATAAAGTTACTTGTACAGTAACATCGACATACTTTGAGCTAACTTTCCAACTATTTATCGTCTACAATAGACGTCGTCAACATTTTTATCTTAAGTAATATAAAATAAAGAAATAACATATTGTGAATTATATTATAATGACTATAAAAAAAATAAAACACAATTTTATTGAGAATTAACAATATCATTTTAATGATTAAGATTACAAAGTTGAATCAACTACTTGTTGATTTCAAAAGTAAATTAATTAATTGCAAAAGTAGTAAAGATGAAAGTAATTCCTATTCAAATGTACAGTCGATTGCAAAAATGTATACCTAGCTAGATATTTTCAAAGCATAATCCCTAGAAATTAGATATATTATCTATTGATTTATAAAGGAAGTAAATAAAAACAGTTTAATCGATATTTAAGTTTGTACAAAAACTACACTTTGTATGAGTTTTTGGCGTTAAAAAAATGAAGTTGGTAATCTGCAAAGTGAAACATTTTGATGAAGTATTTTTTTGCAGACAACTGTACATACAAAATTTAAATTGACGAGCAGTTATTATCTCACAGTATTAATTTAGTCTAGGAAGTAATATAATTGTTGAGAACTAACGATATATTCTTTAATTAATTTCCTTGTTTCCGTAAGAGGAAAACGTACTAGTGAATGTTAATTATTTATTTTAATTTCTATAATTATTTTAATTAAATTTTCCCTTCTCGATCATATTAAACCTTGAGGGAGCTCCATTTGAAAACAGATTTGATGATAAGAAAAATTGACTTTGCGCGCACACACCATCACGAATAACCGACACCATGAAAGTACCAAGCAAAATATATTTAACTAGACGTTGCGTTATAATAAAGCTTTTTTTCAAGGTACTAAATACCGTTTTTTCTATTATTAGTGTCGTATCTGTTACAAACATAGGATAACGCAAAGACAAAATATTTAAAAATATTTGTATCTTGTTACGTCAAAGAAGTATAACCTTTTACATAAGTACTTACCTACGAACGCACACACACACGACTTTTCATATTAAGACAATAATACAACGTGTGATCCGAACATTAGATACAATATGATACGATGGATGCATGCGACTCACCCATTGGCCATACTTTTGAGTCATGAACTAGGTAACTAGGTACTACCTACAACTTATAAATACAAAATCACATTAAATGTTGCTTATTAAACCGTTTTTATAAGTCTCCTTTATCGATTACTATCCATCAAAATAAATATATTTAATATGAAGAAAACTGATACATTTATAAAAGTAAAAACTAGAAAATTTTCCCATAAGTAAAGTGGTCATAAAAATATATTTTTTTTAAATGTAAACCTGGGACAATTTTAATTTTATTTTATCAAGATTTATAAAGCTTAACTTAAAAAAACTTAAAGAATACTTATGCTTTTAAAAATCATCGATTAGAGAAAAGAACCGAGGGAAGAACCATGGCATAATGGCATGGCGAACATGGCGGGTTCACCGAGGCTGCGGGATTTGAAGCCTGGGGCCTTACTTCCCACTGCTTCAAGTTCAATCGAGTTTGTTTTTAATTTGCGTTAATTCTTACTCTTGAATCCGATTTAATTCGAAATCAAGAGTAAGAATTGATGTAGATTGGAATCAATTTCGATTGTCGTAGAACTCGAAGCAGTGGGGAGTAAGTAAATTTGTAAATCGTTTGTAATTTAAGCATTTTCTTGTATTCATTAATGTCACGGGATGTGCTGCAGAGTCTCAGCGGGAGGTGCGCTCGTCCCTTGCTCCTCCATATGATTCGATATGCTCATCTCATCGTTTCCTTTTCTCTTCTTCAGTCTTTTAACCGTTAATATTTTTTTATCTAACAATCGCCTGAAACAAAAAATAGTTAATAAATAAATGTAAATACACTAATTAGTGGCGAGCATACTGGCGAGCGTACTGCGGGGCGGCCCTCGAAGGTGGTCAGATGACTTTGTCATAGTGGTGGACCGCCGGTGGATTCAAGTGGCATCAGTCCGGCCGCGATGGAAAGTCATGGAGGAAGCCTATGTCCAAGAGTGGACTTCTATAGAGTGAACGTGGTCGTACTTGCTACACGACATGGTCCACTGGTAGTACATCGATAACTTTTCATTAATTGATGAACTTGTTTTTAGACCTATTTTTTCATTAGTCTAAACCAGAACACAAAAATAGGAAGAAATGACGTTCCGGCGGCAGGAATAGGTGATGCGGTGGTACCAAGCCTTGCGAGTTATTGTAAAACTTCATCGTATGTATGTATGCACTAATCTATACATATAATGAACATATAGGAAAGTGAATTCCGTACATTTAATATTTAAAAAATGGATACATGCGAAAAGAAACGACCAGCAGAAAACTTTTAAGCATTTTTAAAATTTATGTCGGTCTGTCTGTTAATTTCTTCTTCAATCACACAAATCTACGGCATTTTATAAAATTTGTTGTAAGTATTAGTAGGTATTCAAGGAGGACAATATAGGACACTCTTCCCCTGACTGCGATAAATCGCTTTGACTGTGCAATTATGTTTATAAATTTTGTTTTGAGCCAAAAAAGGAAGTAAATTCGAAGAAAATAAATGCGTATATCTGTGTATAACATGTTTTTTACTCTCTTAACCAAATTCAAAATAGCATCGCTTTACCTATTCCTACCTCAATAACGTCAGTGCTTGTCAGTCACGTGTTCTGGTTTGGAGGGAAAGATAGTCGATAAACTTACTTTTGCAAGAGGCTCAACATCCCAGTTTCAGATTGGCAACGCACCATAAACATCTTTGTTGTTTAAAGACTGCGTGTATTTCTTACTATAAGGGGAAAAAATTAAAAAACTAATAATGAAAAAACACGAGAAATTACGAAATGACATTATGTACTTCTACATAGTATTACATAGTATTTTTGAGTAACACTTGTATTCAAGCAAATTATTTAATTTGTTTACTTTGGAATTAGATTTTTGTGTAATTTGTAAAGTGATGTTTATTATTATTTGTGTAGAGGAAGCCGCCTCTCTTGTGTGCCTCGTATCATTTTTTGCTTATTGAACAACATTTCTTCGCTGTAATCAGATCCGTAACCAGACTTGCTCAAGAAAAGTAGACGAAAGCACGTAAGACTTATTGTTTACACAAGCCGTAATGACTCAGACTGGCCTATATTCGTACGGCGTAGCAGTAATTGTGCTGGTATCTGTTACTGAATAGAACAGCAATATTACGAGTGTAATTGAGGTGGCAACTTACAACGCCTACCATGTAAGTGTTACAGACACTAAGTAACACTACCTGACCCGGCAAACGTTGTTTTGTCTTGTAAAGAGTTTTTATCTCTATTAAATATGGGGATTGGTTGTAGAAGTGTTTAAATGCACTGTGACGTGAGAATTTTATATACTCGTAAATATTAGCTGACCTCATTGTTTCTCTTTCTATTTTAAATGGAGGTCGGTGGTAGAAGGGTAAAAATTAGAATAGAATAGAAATTTATTTCTTTCTCAACAAAGATATAAAAATACAAGTATGTATGTATACTTGTTTAGGAGAGATTGGTGCCTATTTTAGGTAAAATCCTGTGTTACAGGTCACCAATGCCTCAATCCACTGATATAACAAAAACAATATTATCTAACACAACATCAGCCGTGCTAACATTTACTACAACTAAAAAAGAAAAGAAAAGAAAACTTAAGTGACTAATGACAGATATATATTAATTAACACCTAAATACCTAAATAGACTACTTACTTATATTGTATGAACACACTAGAACGTGTGAATATATTTGTGTGTGTATGTATATGTGTGTGTGTATGTATATGTGTGTGTGTATGTTTTTTTTTGTGTGTGTATATATGTGTGTGCCTGAATGTATATATGTGTGATAAACTTATAACATGAAATTAAGCACTAAGATATAAACAACAAAGTAATGACCGTATTAGGCTAAGTATATGTTTAACGTTGTTAAGGGAAAAAGGATTAGCAAAGTTTGACTAGAAGATCCTCTGTTTCATTATAATTAAGATTACCAAGCCATTTCGTAATAGCAATTTTACATTCATAACCACAAAAAGGATAAAAAAATGAAAGGTTGTATGTATTTTTTATGAATGGTAATATTTTAATGAGGCAAGGGCTCCGTTCCCTTGATCCACTCA
Organism: Caria ino melicerta; assembly: GCA_018237365.1. Lineage (NCBI taxonomy): Eukaryota > Metazoa > Arthropoda > Insecta > Lepidoptera > Riodinidae > Caria > Caria ino. Next base: position 12,452 of record DVZN01000393.1, read on the forward strand.
GCCTGGTCTAAAGCAATATTAATTCAGTATGTCATATGGGAGTCCAGCTCTTCCCGCCGTCTTCTATTAGGTAGTGTTAATCTTAAAAAAATTAAAATGGTTTTTTTTGTCCACAATAACCTATATATTATATTATATTCCTGCCGCCGTAAGTTCAGTGCTTGCCGTTGGCGTGTTCCGGTTTGGAGTGTAAGGTAGCCGTTAAACTTACTTAGCACGAGGCCTGACATCCCAGCCTCAGATTGGCAATGCACCATTAATACCTTTGGTGCCTATAGGCAATGTGAATTTTCATCAGGAAATCCGTCAGCGCCTTCCAAATTTTTTTAAAAAATGTGTACCTTTATAAATACGTACATATATAAATACTGTAGTAAATGTAACTAAATAAATACTCGACTCGGAATACAACCATCTATGTTCATCATATTATACATGCCTGTCACTGTTGGGACCGAACTGATCCTTATCGTTAAGCGTTATTATGGGGGGTACTCTAACCACTCGACCAACGAGACGGTCAACTTAAAAATGGGTTATAAAATACTTAAAACGTTCATCTATTACTTACTGTTGGCGACAATCAATAAGTACTCCCAAAACAAATACCACCACAATGGCTATTATTATAACAATAGTCACTCCCAGAATCGTTGCCACGGTGAGCGTCGGCACCTCTTCAGCTATGGCCGATATGCTTGGATCTGACGTCGAGTAATCTGGAACATCATATCAATATCAATATCAGTCGCCATATACTGCTATGTCTTGTTTCTTTTCGTATTTTTTTAATATATTAGAAGGCAAAGAAGCTGATAGATTTCCTGATGGTAAGAAATGCTTGCGGCAACACGTAGGTCCAAGATGGTAGGTAACGGTGCATTGCCAACCCAATGTTTAGGTAAGTTAGTACGTTTACCACCCTCACTCTTCCCACTTAATCAAAAATTAAAATTAAAATATTTTCGCGGACCAAATTCGCAATAGCGAAATAAGAGAAAGAATGAGATTGAAAGAAAGTGTCGGTGTAAAAATGCGAGAGGGCATGCTCCGTTGGTTTGGACATGTAGAAAGAATGGATGATGCAAGATTGACTAAACAGATATACAATGCGAAT
>DVZN01000394.1:0-13554 GCA_018237365.1 Caria ino melicerta
CTTATTTTTTTAATATAATGCTTTTAAGTTGCCAGTTCTAAAAACTTTCAGTTTGACCCTCGTACATTACAAAATTGTGGAATACAAACTTTACTTAATAGAGATATTTTTTAAATTTAAACTTGATACTTTCATTTTAAAGAAACATTATATATAGTACAAAAATATTTATATTTGATATGGCGTTATTTTTTAAGATAGGACTATTTGAGCAACAGTGTGACATAGTCTATATGTACATTGATCGTTGTATTGAAATAAAAAGAACATAAAAAATAATATTGTAGTAGATAATATAATTGCCATAACGACCAAGAACAAAAACAGTGCAATTAACAAGGCAAATAAACACTACGACTGCCATACTTTCTCTTAATTGCCATTATCTGAGGCCGATTTTGACTTCCTAACTACATAGTACTAACTGATTAAAGGAATACTAAATTCAGTTTTTTAGTATTAAATAGTACAATATAAGGCGGATCTCACACTGCCGCCGCACACTGACGCGACGGAAACTTGCATACACTTTCACCGCACGCAGTGTGTTATACCGTGCGATTTTGTATACAAATCAAGATTTTTCAATACAAAGTTTAAATCCGCATCGCCACACACCGGAGCAGTGTCCGGTGCAGTGTGAGATTCGTCTTACGGCCGGCTTCAGTACTCATTCTTTTCTTGCTTTTGCCTATTATCGATATAGCGCTATCTCATATCTCCATATTAAAAAATGGAGAGAGCGCTATAAACAGTAGGCAAACAGAAGGAGAGACTGAGTATTAAAACCGGCGTAAACGTTATTTCTTTTAGTTCGTTAGTAATGTCCATTAGAAGTTATTTCGCGGGTTTTTGTTCATCGATTGGCAAGTGGAATTGTATTTGGCCATTTAGAAAAAGGATGGCAGACTACTAGGAGTTAAAAATGTGATCAACATTTATAATTAAAAGACATTAAATATTAGCAAGTATAGTAATAGGCAAAATAGTAAAATGCAACTATTCTACTTTGATTTCCTGCAAAAGAACAGAATATATCAATCAGAAATTGCCCTTGATGCAAGCACAAATGGAATAAGCACCTTTTCATATTTAATATTATTAAGGGTAGGAAACAAAGTAAGCGTTCAGATATTAGAGGTATGCACTGGAGTTAAACCGTCAAGCAAGACCCATTATTGAGCAATAAAATTGATTTTAACAATGACAAAAATACCAAATAAATTTGATCTTAAAATTTTGTATGTAATGTAAATTTATTTTGTGTTACCATCTGTATTTAATCCTGTAAATTAACCTGTAAAATTATCAGTGTTTCTCTATTATTTTATGTATGTATTGTACATATAAACCTTCCTCTTGAAACCTCACTATCTATTAAAAAACAGCATCAAAATCCGGTGTGTAGTTTTAAAGATCTAAGCATACATATGGACAGACAACCTTACTGCATAAACAATAAAGTCGCGACCTTGACAAACAGCAGTATTGAAATAACTGTACGTCTACCATGTGTTTACCATCGAGAAACTCCCTAGCGTCTGCTGTAAATTACTGGCTTATTTGTATGAGAAATTTAGTTCTCTCCGTAACTACTAGGGGCGCTGTACATATTCCCGAACAACGCTAGCGAGTTTCCCGATTGTAAACTCATGGTAGACAATTTTCTCAGGGGTTCCAGGATAGGTAAGGACCCAATTCAGTTTCAAATATCTCTTGGTTTATAACTTCTAGACAATTCTAAACTGCATCAGTGGTCAAGATTCGATTCTTAACGACACTCATCAGTAAGGTTTGGTTTTGATCGCTGACAGGGCAGGCTTAGGTATAATTGTGGGTTTGGTAGCTCGTTTCTATAGAATAGGTGAATGTGCGAAGGAATTACACGACTTAATTCAACCAGCCCCATTCCACCACCGGGACACAAGACATGGACGGTCATCCCACCCTTTTGTAGTTAGCATTCCATCCATCCGCACGAAAAGATTCGGTTCTTCTTTTCTAATGCGAACGGCCAAGGAATGGAATTCGTTGCCTGTGAGAGTATTCCCGGTACAATATAATCTAGCTATTGTTAAGGCCAGAGTGAATAGGCAGTATCTAGGTAGGCATGATCCATCTTCAACCGCATCGTTACTTATCATCAGGTGAGATTGAGGTCAAGTGCCGACCTATTCATTGTAAAAAAAACACTTATGGTCAGCAATAAACATCCAATGTGAAAAATAGAAAAACTTCCAAAAGTTTCTCAGTGGTACACTGGCAACCTTGCATCGGAGGTAGTTTTGCAATTTCTTAATTGAATCAGGTCCACTAATTTAGTGTCATAAGTACCACTTGCCTTAACCTGTTAGATTCTGCCTCACTCCAAATTATCTAAAGATAATGTTATATATTCATAAAACAATGAAATATACCTACATACATATTATATCTAAGTAAAATCTAACAACATCTGGAACTTAATATATAACTTCAATTGAGTTAAATTTTAGTATGAAATGCACATTTATTTGTTTTATGAAATGACTATAATACAAGGATATATTTTATTAGGCAGAATTGCTCATTTCTTACTTTTTATATGATTTAAAGCAAACACGTAGTTGTATTTCTTACCCGAGGTTGGGATGCCGTCTTTTATACATAGGTAAGCAAGTTTACGGTACCATATATGCCCCACTATATTAAATGAATAGGGCAAGATTCCACGGAATAATCACCTTTCTCTTACCATTGTAGTGGTGTGGTTCCACTGGCAAAGTGGTTCTACCCCATCAAAGATGGCAAGCTTGAGCATTTTCTTAAATGAAACTAAAAAATATTGGAAATTAAATTTATTAAATAGCCACGGACATAACTTAAAAAAAAATCCCAAACAAGCCCAGCCCTATAACCTATATTTACAGTGTGGGCTGTTTAACCTATATTTACAAATGCATGGGACAGGCAAAATCACAGGTGTCTACAGATTACACAGGTGCTCCCACTTCTTCCTGATATGACCTTGTGAGATGTGCAGCGGCAGCTGTGAGCGTACGCAGACAATGCCGGAGACCGCGTAGATGTCTGCGACACGCAGCTGCTGCTCGGGCTGCAGATTCCCTGTCATCCTCACCATCAATTCCTGAGTCCCCTGCTGCACTAGAAGCATCACTTTCTGTGTCACTAATATCACAAATTCGCCTTCCTCTTTCAGCTTGATCGTCTACATCACCAGCCCATAACAATTCAGTCTTCAATTCATTCAGCATACTGAATAAACTGAATGGGTCGTCATCTCCCTCTTGTGGCAAGTTCATAAGTCTACTTGGAACCAGTACTGTATCGTCCATGGTGTTAACCATTTTCACGAATTTTTCCATATCGTTCAAGATGCTCTGCTTTGAAAATTCAGTATCATCATGTCTAGCAATTTTTCTGAGGGTGTTCCTGTAACAAGAGAAACAAAAAATAAGAAAATTGCATTTAAATATGTACACAAAGTTTTAATTAAAATTAAATTACTACTAGTTTGTTTTTTTTAATGATATTGGATAGCAATACAGCAAATGATTCCTTGACATTAAGAAATATATACACCTATAGGCATCCAATATTTTGATGGTATGTTGCTTACCAGAGTCTGGACTGTTAAGCCTTGTGCAAAAGTATGTTTACTGGACACTTCCCCCATACCAGAACACATCAAAGACAAGCACTGACATTATGGTGATAGGAATAGGCGGTGATACCAATTTTGGTGAACTACTGTAGAATTTTACTACCTAGTTACAGGTAAGTGTAGCAACACTGAGTGTTAGGAAAAACAAAGGATAAAAAGTTTTAGAAGGACCACCATCTTGACTACCTTAGTCTACACCCACCGAGAGTCAAATAAATATACCAATAAGGTTACCAATAACAGTTTAAAAGTTGAAGGCCCTTCTTGGTAAGCCAAAGTTCCTACTACTTAAACTGCTGTCATTGAATTCTGTCATTAGCCTATATTTATAGGCCAGCCATAGCTTCCATTAATTGGTAACCTTTGACTTATTTGATCCCAACAATTTAGGCACAAAATAAACAAGACACCATTTGGGAAAGCCAGTGTTCTATTGTGGATGTTATAATTATTTGCTATTAATATTTATATTACCTATTAGATGAACAAGTTTTTTTTTATTAAATCCCATCCAGGTTGTCAGGATGGGATTTAATAGAAAAAAACTTGTTCATCTAATAGGTACTATAAATATTATTAGCAAATAATTATAACATCCACAATAGAATTATTACATAAATTATTAAAGAATAGAATTATTTAAGAGACAGGATATATTCCTGTCTTATGTTATATAAAAATATAAACTACTAGCTGTACCGGCCAAAATTCCATCACGCTCGGACCACATGATCTAACTATGACTAGTTGGAACATATTATCAAATTAGCAGAGTGTTTTTGTAATGTATCATTAAACTATCTACATCGTAATATGAGATTTTCATAGATATAATTTGATCAAATAGACAAGTAATGAAACAGAAATTGAAAAAAGGATGAGGTTATGTAACATTGCAATTAGGAATGCACAAGTTGTTTATACATTTTTAGAATAAATTTAGCAACAAAATTTTAGGCATTATGTTACTTAAGCGAGATTAATATGATACATAAAACACTAGATAAAATCTCAAACAAACTATGTAATATTTAACCAGCAATAAAATTTAAAATTTAAGAGATTACACACAATCATGTAACTAAAAAATACCAAGTCATTGTGTAATTAAAAAAAAGTGTTGCTATAAATTGTTAAGATTTTCACCATTAATATCTTAACACTTGAAGGCCACTAATTAATACTGGTTTATCTGTAATCATTACATCTCAACACAATTTTTATTTATTTGTAACTCTTAGATAATGTTTTTGATATAGCTATTAGATGCAATTGTACTATTATCTCTACATAGTATAAAACAAAGTTGCTTTTCGTCTGTCTGTCCCTATGTATGCTTAGATCTTTAAAACTATGCAACTGATTTTGAAGCGGTATTCTTCAATAGTGTTTCAAGAGGAAGATTTATGTGTATAATATTTGTATAAAATAATAGAGAAACATTACTAATTTTAGAGGTTTCTGATGTGATGTCTGAGGGTGACATTCTGTAGTATATTTATGATCACCTGTGTACACATGCGAAGCCAGGGTGGTCGCTGGTAATAAGTTATTTGGTTTTAGGTAACAGGTTTATTTTAAATTCATTTAATTAAAAAATTAATAAAAAGAATGCATTATTGACAATTAGTTGCAGATATAACATACAAAACCTAATTAATAACGTAAATGATACTTTAAGTATTTTCATATTTAAATGTTTAAGGCCAATTTGATAAACTGGTCCTATGCATCAAATTGCCCTAACCTAAAATTAAATAAAGCTTGTGTAGAACATATCTTGCCTGCAGAATATACTATTCTATGATTATAATTGGATAAGACTATTGTTGTTCTCATTCTAATATATTTTATGGCTTGATATCCTTTCATCCATAATTGTACAATATTCAATAAATAACACTTAATAAAATACACCCATAAATGACACCTTTAGACATATATGTTATAAGTGCACGTGGTTACTGGCTTCCACATCCTTCACAATTGAAAATGATAGTGTCAAACGCTGTTATTGTATAGTTTTATTTTTTTGCAGGGAATCCTAATTCTTTATTTAAAAGAAAAGTAGCCTAAGTTACTGGCCGTAACATGAGTTATCTACCAGTGAGTCAAAATTGGCCCAGCCATCCCAGAGATTACAAAAAATATAAAAAAGTGATTTTGGTATATGCACCATATATGTAACATGTGAATTTAGTAGAAAGTGGTTATTTTAATATTACAGACACTCCAATTTTAGTTTTGTGTATAGATTCTGGATTGAGACAAAATTGTGAAAACAATAACTATGCCAATAGCTGAATTTGGATAGCCTTTTTTGAAACCATACTAACTATTATACTGTAGTTTAAGAACTAGTTTAACTGTATTCTTTTCAGCATTACAATTATATGAATTATTCGTTAACATTTTCCTATACAAAACCACTCAAGTAACAAGTTTCTTAATGAAAACAAACATTGCATCTTAATTACATAATCAAACTATTTAAAGTGCAGTGATCCTATCAAGATTTTTATAATGAAGGAACTCTAAAACTTTTGCACTACATAATTTTCACAACTTTAATACCTTAAAAACATAGTTACTTTATTATAAGATACAGTAGAAATTATATTACCGAGAGATTTGTCAAAAATATTATAAAGTTTGTATGTGTTATATGTAATAGCACATACAAACTTTTTTTTAAATTATTACTTTAGATCAATTGATTTTGCTTTAACATTGAATATCAACAAAGCATAATGATCTTGAATTTTATTGTTAGAAGTCCTATCATGAATTGTAAATTCACTTATAACTCAGTTGAAGGTGAAGTAGATTAGCATGCATTAATGTAGGTCATTGTGTAAAATTTGAACTGTGTTTTTTTAAAATATGATTAGATATATAATATATATTTTTAATATCATTGGATTCATGTAAAATATTAAAATAAGAAATTAATATTTCTACATTTATGCTTTTACATGCTATACATTGATTACTTTTAATTTATTTTAAATGCAATAAAGGTAAAACTGGCCAGGAAGGCCAGTGGCTCATATCGGCTCAGATTCAATTAAATGCATTACCCCAGTAGGTATATCAATAAGTTGATTGATAATATGTTCTTTTTCTGGTCTTTCTGGTTTCTGGTTCTAAAGAAAACTCAAGCAGATCAAATAAATCAAGAATATAGTTCCAGCTGTTTAGAGATTAAGAGTGTAAATAACCTGTCTTTTTTTAAATATATTTTATTTATTATTTATTTAACACTTTATTGCACACACAAAATTAAAAATATATAGTTAAATATTACATGAAAAAGCAGTACAAGAGGTGATATTTGTCAGTAGTTACTCCCTTTATTAATAGTTATTGAACTAAATTATTTATATTATAGTAAAAGAAAATTGTGTGAAAGACAAGTAAAGGAAAACATCACTACAAAGTTCCCTGATATGGAGCAACGGGAAATGTAATTTTACTTGACATGACATGGATGATGCCCATAATTTGAAAAAAGCAGAAAGTTAAGCAAAAATGTGTATGTGCATAATGTGGGGCAAAAAATGTGTTAAACAACCAAATCATTACCATTTTTCAATTTAACAACTACAATCAATCAAATGGCATGTTTGTCTGAAAAGAGAAATGAATGTAGGGGAAGGTAAGCACAGATATTATGCAAGAATTATGACACTTTTCACTCAATACCCTTTGCCTACCATGAAAGGAACTGCCGGGAAGATATGTATGAGTATAAGCTATGAAATAAGATATTATACAACAGTAATGTCTTTGCATATTGATGATGTTGTAGTAGAGGAATGTGACTCGCTTTCCATGCTAGGTTTATGAAGTTTTGTTATCCTTATCTTTGGCTTATGTGGTCCCAGTACTCGGAACAGATGCTGAACTGTTTATCTCCTTTACAATTACTGTGTAAGGGAGCTTGTCCAGAAAAATACATTTCAATCAATGGAGTCTTTTTATAGTAAAAGGAGGCAGATGAGTATAGTCACTTGGTGATAGGTGAACAACTTCGTCCATGAACAAGAGGTCTCAGTATTTTACTGTACCATGTGAATTTGCTTATTTTGAAGGTAATTAATATTCGTAAGCACGTCATGTAAAAAGATATAAATCTTAATAAAATTATATTGTTTTATATTTCTAGGCATCTTTTTAGCAATAATTATTATATTTAAATGTTGCTTGTTAGGTTATAATATTACACTCATCGCGTAGGTATCCCGGATTTTGTTTGAAATTTGATCACCTGGTGATACAATAAGTAAAAATCATACATTACATAAACATAGTTCTAGAATTTTTGTATAATCATATTAAAACGATTTCAATGCCGATTTCAGTAACTATGTACACTCGACTCAATGCAATGCAATGCAGGATGGGACTTTGTAAAATATGCCTACATTCTATGTCAGTGGCTCAATGAAACGACTAACCGCATCTATTCATTTGATTTTGCGATATGATTGCATCATAATGCATATAAAAACTGATAATTTTATGTCAATAGCGAACAGGTGAAAGGAAATCTTCAAGCTTGGTCACTGAACACGAAGTCCATGATTTTATCGAGCAATAATGTTAAAAATTCAACTGGCATCAATTTCAAGGAATTTACAAGAATTCGGTGAAGGACTCTCCCTGATTCAAATGCTTGTTGGTTGGTCTTACCTGCTGTTTTCTAATTTGCTTGATATATCAGTGTTAAAGGCCATTTCCATTGATTTAGTAGTTTATTTGTATCACTAAACACACACGCCCTAATTTTAACACCAAGTTTAACGTTTTACAAGTATATTCTTACGAAACGTCGCGAACAGCTCACTATTGAACATTCAAGAACGACCGCACACAAGACTGGAGTTTGACGTTTGGCTAGAGGTGGGGAGATTACTCACATTTTATATGACTCGATCGTACGATGCGGGGGAAATGAAGATTCAATTATTCATTTATTATCAAGTTGTTAGGCGTGTTATGTTGTTATTCATTATCACGTAGTTAGCGCATAAGTTATTCTTATTTTTTGTTTATGGATTAGTAGTAAGATAACGCTTTTTAATCGTTTATTGATAAAATTGTAGCGTTTGTAAAATAGTACACTAGCTCTCCGGGCGCGTCCCACCGAAGTCACACCACAATCCGCCATTGCTATTGGTAGATTTAAAATTGTTCCTCACGTTCATTGGTTAGACTAAATTTAGGTTTGGCGGCACGTTTAAAAAGTTTTCTTTATATTTTTTAGAAGTCCTAATTCATGACGGTCAAGGCTATTTTTATAAATACAAATAAATAGGTATGTACTACGATAAACATATTTATTTAGCTGAAGGCAATTGTAGGTACAATGATTTCGTCATAGAGAGTTCGAGAAAGTTTGGTCGTATAAGCAAAGGAGATTTCCATTTTCTGAAAGGTCTATTTTTACGATTTTTTTTAGGTAGTATACCTAAAAAAAATCGTAAAAATTTGAGGAATCCGGAAAAATAAACATATTCATATTTAATGTAAACTTATGAGGCTCAGAAATAATTAATGGCAACATATTTTTTTTTGCTATTTTGTTACGAAATTCTTACTGCCTACCTATATTAAGGTACTATTTGATTAACATACCCTTTGATTAACTAGGGGATCATTATTCATTATAGAACACAAAATACACGAGCATTTCTGAATAATTAAGCATATTAGATTAATTAAAACTGAAAATACTCAGTCGTTATTGCTGCAAACCTTTAAACTTAAAAAAAAAACATTTTAAGTCAGTAGTCCAATACTTACTATTTATTATTCTCTATGCAATTAGTCCATCCGTTTTTTTTTCAAACTTCGTCGATGTCTTTTTTTGTATAGACGGAATAAAAATGGTCAGTATTTAATTGCGTATTTTGTTTTGTTAACTATATTGTACGAGTTGTTCTGATAAAAAAGATATGTATATGGTATTTTTTATTTTTGGAATTCATTTTTTTCTGGAACTTCTAGTTAATTTATATAATTATTATTATACATATAAAATGTGATAGTTATAGTATTACTAGCGACCCGCCTCGGCTTCGCCTTAAACTAGAAACCTCTAAAATTATTAGTGTTTCTCTATTATTTTATGCATGTATTACACATATAAACCTTCCTCTTGAATCACTCTATCTATTAAAAAAGCCGCATTAAAATCCGTTGCGTAGTTTTAAAAATCTAGGCATACATAGGGACATAGGGACAGAGAAAGCGACTTTGTTTTATACTATGTAGTGATATAAAACTATTAATTTTGCTTGTTTTCAATTTATTGTCAAAATATGGACATAAGAATATTAAAAAAAAAAAACTTTAAACTGCTATGCTGAAAAAATGCGATTTTTGTATTTTGCCACTTTTGTTTTCAATGTGCGATAGAGTGCTTCATAAGGAAGGTTTGTATGTATGATACATGCATAATGTATTGGGGAAACACTGAAAATGTTAGTGGTTTCTAATGTAATGTTTGTGAGAGATATTCTGTTGTATATTTCGTATCTGTTTTGTATCCGTGCGATGCCGGGACCAACCCAACGGAGCATGCCCTTTCGCATTTAATTAGTAGAACCATCTGTTTGCTTCCTATCTTTGAAAAAATCCTACATCTTGGTACATACCTACGCAGTATGTACTAGTATATACCTAGCTTGTACTGCATTACATACAGCGGAAACTGTGTGACGCTTTCTTTTAACAAGTAAATACATACCTACATAGGTTGAAAGGTCTCGCTTATATTAAAACAGGTATTGTATTTAAATATTAAACTGGTTAAATATTTTTGCATATTATACCAACATTTTTGTTTAAATGCGAACATATATGTAACTTATGTAAATTTCAGTGTTTAATAAATTATTGTAACTAGTCAATAGGCTCACTAGTGATTTTGTCTGATGATAAAAATATGAATTTATATTTAATAGGTGGTAGAGTTATCCAGCAACTTGCTCGGATTGGTACCACCGCCTTACCTATTCCTGCCGCCATGTTAGTGCTTTCCGTTGACGTGTTCCGGTTTGAAGGGTAAGGTAAACTTATAAGGTAAGGAAGGTAAAACATTTTTACTTCTTTCAAGCAAAAATTATAATTAAGTACCAAAAAATAAAATTAATCACTTTTAAATGTCAATTTGTAGGCGGGTAACGTATAGTTCTTTTTATAAATCATAGTACATATTACATACATTTAAACGGACGCCTGCATCATAGTAGCTACAATCTTCAATTTCAGTTCAATCAGTCAAAATTTTAGTTTTTTTTAAATTATTAATTTTAAGGCTATATTATCATAATATTATTAGGTATTAGGAACAAATAATAACATGAGCTGTAATTATTAACTATTATTGCAAATAGCAATAATAGTTAATAATTACAGCTAATTTTCGTCTTTGTTACAAAGTTGATGCAAGAGCAAGGGAACTCGCTTATCTGAGTCAAAGGTGAAGCTGAGCCGTTGGAGAGCGACGACACACCTACAGGTCACATCACATCACATCACACCACGTCATTAGTCATTTTATTTATTTATTTCAACTTTATTGTACATAAATAAATTATTTACAATACAAAAAGCGGACTTAATTAATATACATTATCTCCCAGTTAAGGCTAACAGAGTTAAGTGTGTATATACCATATAAATAAAAAAAACAAAATGAACAAAAATTGGATACATATTACTTCATAATAATTTCTCACACACAAATAAATACTGTAATACACATATAATGTTTAATAAACACATACATAAAATATATAAGTACCTTCACGCCTATTATCCGCGAAGGGGTAGGCAGAGGTGTGTTAGTATCTCCACGACTCGTAAGTCCAGTAGATCGCCTAAAGTCGCTTATGAACGGTACGGCTGTCGCCTGTTAAGACCGCTAGCCGCTTAGGTTCCGGGTTCAATTCCCAGGTCGGGCAACTTTTCAGATATTCTGAGTAAGAGAGACTTGGACGGGATTGGAATGGCGATAGGCTTGCCACCTATCACATCATGGGCCCTAGTAACTTGGCTAATCGTGGATGTTCTAGTATATCTACTGCAAAATATATAATGTATGCATATATAAAGTTAAAAACAATAAATAGACTAAATTACATATATACATAGATAAATAAGTATAATGTATACTAAAGCCTGATGATGACAATAGTAAGTATTAGACTATCATTATCGCCTCTGTGGTCGAGTGGTGTCGGTATCAGACTTTGACGCGAGAGGTCCCGGGTTCAATTCCCGGGTCTGGCAACTTGTTCTGAGTTTTTTAGTTTTTCCGAAAAACATAACGTTGCCTGGGATTGGATTTGTGCCCGATTGGCTACCCGTCACATTATAGGACCAAATATCTTCGGCTAGTCATGGGTGCTTACTAGAATGTACCTCTGCCTACATTTTTAAAGATATATGGGCGTGATGATATTTATTTTTATTTTCAGATTTATTTGTCTTTTGTTTTCCTTTTTAAATTTGATTGTAATGAAAAAAAAAACAAATAACATTTTACGAAGTGGTAACTAAGTTATTCAGGAGTTACCTAAGCGACGTTTTATCAAAATCGGTCCAGTAGAAGTTAGACAATGGGCGAATGAAGCCGCAGGAACTGCGCAATACAACTTCGTTTCAATAACTTTAAAATTAAATGTTCTTCACTCCCACATTATATCACACTAACAAGTATCTTGTTAAGTAAAGAGGTAACTAATTAATTAATACAAATGTTTATCAATGTCTAATTTACTAGCAATTATCCTTGCTTAGATTTGCACGGAAGAGCTTTTACTCTTAAATAAAACGGATAAATATTATAATAATTATAAATATCCCTGATCAATCGCCTATGTGGTGTAACGGTACGGCTGTCGCCTGTTAAGACCACTAGCCGCTTAGGTCCCGGGTTCTATTCCCAGGTCGGGCAACTTTTCTTAAAATATTTTTAGATTATTCTGAGTAAGCATGACATTGCCCGGGATTGGAATGAGCCCGAAGTGGCGATAGGCTTGCGACCTATCACATCATGGGCCCTAGTACCTTAGCTAATCGTGGGTGTTTTAGTATATCTACTGGACTTACGAGTCATGAAGATACTAGCACACCTCTGCCTACCTGTTCGGGGATAATAGGCGTGAAGGTACTCTTTTTTCCCTAATCAAGGCACATACATTATGTATGATATGGATTTTAGTTAAAGAAGAAACACTCGACCCAGAAGTGGGAACGTCTATGTTCATCACACTAACGTCCGCCCCCGTCGAGAATCGAACCTGAGCCTCGTTATTCTTCAACGTGTTAAGGTAACCACGCTCACCACTCGGCCAGTGGACGGAGTAATGTTTCTAGAGTCAAAACTGTGTGTTCTCACTTGACACCTACACTCTTGCTGCGTTAAGGTATCACATGAGAGCGTGTTCACACGTCAATGATTTTTACGCATTACTGGCTACACAGGCGCTACGTTACCGCAAGGTGGCTACGTCGTAGCCGCAGCGCCCTTTGACGCGGCTACGACAGTAATGCCGCACAGACATCGTAGAAAAGATCGAAAACGACTTTATTAGTTGCTCCTGTTACTAGGCCACAGCAAATCAAAAGTCAATGCTGGCAGTTTTGCTACGCGTTTTCTAAACTAATTGAAGCTATTGCTATCTGCCTTCAACCATATAACAATAAAAAGAGACGGGACATATTTAACGCTGTGAAATTAGTAAGCGCGTACAAACTTGCAAAGATTTTAAACGTTGTATCCTGAGGTATAGACTACTTTCATACAATTTTTAAAGCTTTCCAATTTGGCAGCACTATATATATATATAGCACTATATATAAATATATATATCTTA
>DVZN01000395.1:0-13536 GCA_018237365.1 Caria ino melicerta
TATCTGTGGCTCGCCCCCCGGCGTTAGGCGCCGGGCGGAAAAGGGGTCTTCGTCGCCGAGACCGGCGGCGACGGTGTTGTGTGTTTCGTGTGCGGTTGTTTCCTAAGAGATATAAAAGCTTCACTGATCGGAACGAGATTGGTAGCATTTGAAAAGTCTCTATCCTACTTAGAGTAAATGTATTTAAATCATAAACATACATACACCATTGATTAGTATAAATTGATATTTTATAAGTTTAGCATTGGGTGATTGCTGGTATAATGTGTAGGTATATGTCGGGAATGCTCTAACTTTATCTTTTTTGGCGCCGTTAAGCGTGTACTCTAACCACTCAATCAACGAGGTAGTTTTACGATTATTAGAAGTTTGATGTAAGAAAATTAACACAGGAAGTGAAAAATATAAAATTGAAATAGGGTCAGGAGGAGATATGCTCGTATTTTGTAATGCCTTTACAAATTACGAATATAAACAGTTTACATTAATATAGCAGGTGCTTTTACAACTAACGTACTAGCTAGATTAATATACGTACAGTATGTTTAATGTGGTTTTGTAAAGAGAATTGTGAAATCATTTGATTAACACGTACTGAAAAGGTAAAATAAACATTATTAAGAAACCTATGGAGACATTTGTTCTCATTATAAATACGTATTACTGTTCCTCAACAATTAATGTCAAATAGATACTTTTGAAAAACAATTTGCAAAGGATATGTTCATAGCCTAAAAGTGTTAATTCTAATACTTCACACTTTTTGACGTGACGTCTTCTAAATTTATGAACACCGCACGTACGAATAAGCGTGACTCATGTCACGTTCCGCGTGCAAGTGAGAGCGCGGAACGAGCGAAAGAATGGAACGTTCAGTCTAAGTTGTGACGCATAAAAATATGCAATTTTTAATCAATTTTTTTATGAATTATCACGTAAAATTAACGTCCGTATACCAACTTACAGACAGCCATTTTTTATATATGTACATTTACATATTCATACCGCTATAATCACTATCACAGTACATATAAAATAAAGGCACTTCGCGTCTGTTTGTCCCTATGTATGCTTAAATCTTTAAAACTACGTGATAGATTTTGATGCGATTTTATTTAATAGAGTGATTCAAGAGGAAGGTTTATAAGTATAATACATCCACTATATAATATAGAAAAACTGATATAATAGAGAAAAAATTTAGAGGTTTCTAATGTGATGTCTGTGAGAGATATTCTGTAGTATATTTAGTATTAGTTTTGCACCCGTACGAAGCCGGGACAATTCGCTAGTAAAATTATATAAAAAGAGAAAGAGAAGTAATTTGTAATAAAATATAGTCTTTGGTGGGTTTTACAATTATTGTCGATGACCTATTCATATGGAGTTAGTTACAAAACACAGTAAGACCTTCATCGTATCGATAATGTCCTGTACTAGTTATCGATATCCCTTTATCTACTTGCTTGGGTTTATCTGCTGTAATTACCGGTATGGGCGAGGTCTGGCCTACAGGTTTATTGCTCTCTTATCGATTTTGTTTGCTTAAGATATGTCTTCCATGTTCTGTCAAGTTTCCGATATTATTTTGAAATTTGGTTCGTATTTTTTTGTGGCAGAAGTATGTCTATAGAGTATAAAACTTTTCTAATAATAACAACCGTCACCTATTAACATCTTCCTTTTCTACTTCTTAGCTTTATCCCGTTTCTATATCGGGATATCGGGGTTAGCTACCTAATCTAGTGGAATTTGACAAGGATGCCAGTTTTTACACAGAGCGACTGCCAACTGATATCTGCAACCCAGAAGGGATGACCAGGCCCAATCCTAGAATAGGTCGTATTCGAATACACGAATCCGGGTTTTCTCACGATGTTTTCCTTCACCGTACGAGCAATCAGAAAATGTACTTAAGCTAGAAAAACTCATTGGTACATGGCTCGAAGGAGAGTCGGAAGCTTGTACTACTAGACCATAATAGTTATTGTAGGAGCGTCAATGCCCGATCACCGGGTCGTAAGGCCTCATGTGCTAATCTACCGGATACTTTATCTTCCAGAGCGAAAGACGACAGTGGGAAACAATTATTACGGCACGAAAAGAGTTAACAGTCTCAATTGGTAGACTAGTACATACATCTACAAATTGAGTATGTGTTAATTCAATATCAACATTACTATTAGGATTTTGCGGCTCCTCCTAAGTATCACTACATAGTATAAAATAAAGTAGCTTCGCGTCTGTCTGTCCCTGTGTACGCTTAGATCTTTAATAATATGCAACGGATTTTTATGCGGGTTTTTTTAATAGATAGAGTAGTGCAAGTGGAAGGTTTATGTGTATAACACATGCATAAAATAATAGGGAAACAGTGATAATTTTAGAGGTTGTTAATGTGATGTATGTGAGAGATATTCTGTAAAACATTTAGTATCAGTTTTACACCCGTGCCAAGCCGAGACGGGGCATTAGTAAATACATATTTAACAATAGTTATACTTTAGTCAATTTAATATTTATACAAAATATATTTAAATGAATAACTAGATGAGTGAATACATATAAACTATCCTTATGAATTTATCAAAATCGCTGAAAAACGGAGCCTATACTCTTCGAGTAACTATGTCGCGTTTAGAAAACCAGGTAGTAAGGAATGGCAGAAGAATTAAAGTTTATAATTTATAATGATTACATTTCAATATAAATAATAGATCGATTGGACAAACATTATTTTCATTTGAAAGTCACCTTAGGCATTGGCGAACCTTTAAATTTCTAAAGAAGTATCGATTGGGCGAAACGTTATCACTTATCGCCTGTCGCCCGATAACGTCGCTCCAAATATTGTTTGCACTCAATCGTGATAACACTCTGATATATTTTATATATTAATAATCATATAGCCTCAACATGACTTTAAAAAATACTAACGGTTTTTTACGATTTCATCAAAAAAGCTTCGTTGTAATTTAATCGATTTTAATACCGTACTTTATTGGAAGGCAAACAAACAGACGAAAACCCTGATGAATGAAAATTCACGTCGCCTATAGACACCAAAGATGGCAACGGTGCATTACCAACCTGAGGCCTTAGGTTCGGCCTCTTAGAAAAGTAAGTTTACCGGCTACCTCAGCCTCCAAACAGGAACACGTCAACGGCTGGCACTGACGTTATGGCGACAGGAATAGGTAGGGCGTTAGTACCATTATACTTGTCCGAGCCGCTGCAAAGCTCTACCAAGTAGTAAGAGATCACGACGTTAGTGTCAGTAAGCCTATGCTCGTCTTTCACGAGCTGCCTGGCAGGAAGGCAGATGATCTATTCTGCAAAGGAGCCCCGAACCAACAGAGAGGAGGAGGGGCGCTACCGCGGTAGGAATAGGTAAGACGGTAGAACCCATCTGGACGAGCCGTTAAGAAACTTTACCACTAAAGGTCACAATGTTAATCACAGTAAACCGAAGCTCGCCTCGGCATTGTCAAGCTTTAAGCTGCATGGCAGGTACTCAGTTGGTCTGTTTTAAAAAATGAGCATAGACTTTGTCTTTGACCTAGATTGCCAGTGCTATCGCTGAAGAATGAAAAAGCAATTATTAGTTTTTTTTTAAATATTATCACAGTATTTAACTATATTGTATATAATTTTGTTGGTGTGTTTAAATAAATAAATGGTTTAAACAACAAGAAACCTGACTGTTGCCCCTTTGAAACTGCTGATTAATAAGCAAGCAATAAATTAAGCCTATTAAAATTCACAATAGAAGTGACAAATAAAGTTATTTAGCCTTGAAGTCAATCAAAATCATACTGGTAAAATCTAGGCATGTGATCCATTAGGGAATATTAAACAAAAAGACTGCTATTTGTGGCCTGTTGTAATTAGTGTAATATCATCTATTTGTGCAAAAGTACATTATTTAATAGTACAGTAAATCACAACTGAAATTCTTTTGACCACCCACAATGCCATTTTCTCAGTCACTACATAGACATTTGCAAAATTCCCCTACCCAAACAATGGGAAAATATAAAACATTTTATCGGGGATAACATTTTCTATATGAATTCATCAAGGTGAAGGTCTTTTTACATACTGAGTTTCATGAAAATCTATCATGCTTTTAAGGTGTCGTTGGGTAAAAAACACACACATTTTTTAAAGCATTTGCATTTGTAATACTAACGATATGAGATTGTGTTTGGTGTTATGTTGGCTTATGTGGGGGTGTTTATTATAAAACAATATTCTAGATAGCTTTTTATTATTCCTACCTCACATTGTGTACAAGTTTTTTGGATATCCTCGCATCTAGACCAGAATGCAACAGGGCCAACCACTGATATTATAGTAAAAAATTATAATATTATTGCGCCCATAAGCCCATTGCTTCTGTGGTTGTAGTCAATGTCTGACTTGTCTTGTTTCAAGGTCAGATACAGACTGCAAGGGGGAGGGAACTTGTTCGATGAGTTTTTTTCAATTTATCTAAAAAAATATTACCTGGGCTGGGAATGGATTTGCACCCAATTTGTGATGGATTTGCTATCTGTCACATCATGGGACCTGATATTGTCTATCGCTAATTGTGGGTGCATAGTAGTATGCTCCTCTGCTTATTACGATATTTATTTATTTATTTTTTGTTAAAAATCCAGTTAACTTATGCTCCAACCAACTAACAAAATTTCAGTAACATTATAAATAAATTCCTACGTTTATGAGAATTGGTGTTTATTATTACTTAAACCTGAATAGCAAAATTGATTTAGATGAAATATTGTCAGGAAGTTAAGTCTTAAAATAACACATAGGCTTATTTTCCTGGCATTTTCCTATGGAATAATGCAGTTGTCATCCTATAGTCGCCACTCTGTGGAATTCCATTATGCTTAAATAGCAAAACTATTTTTTTTATATTATTCATAAGAAATGGGCAGGTGGGTTTGCTTGCTTAAAAACAATAAAAAAAGTTGTTTGTGTAATACAAACAATATCTAAGTAACTTCTATGGGATGCCCAGGAGAAGCTAAAGGTAATAACAAGTATATAGGATTTATATACTAGTAGACACCTAACGGCAAATGTTGCCTTGACATCAAAGTAGTAATTGATGTGATAGAGAATTAAACTGGAGCAACTACTATGTAAACTTTCTTGTTCTAATATTTCATAATGCTATAGCTATGACCATGTACTACTTTACTTATTTAAGCCCTTAAAAAGAAGAAATCTAATCTCAAAGTCAATATCTTTGTTAGGTTTTACTGATAAGATTTGAGAGACAACATAATTTAACTGGTTTTACCTTCATTAATACCACTATAAGAATCATCTTTGTTAATCTTAGTAAGATTAGCTATACTAACATTATGACATGAAATATATCCAAGTAAAATAATAACTGTGCAACTTTTTAGCATTTTTGACATACATATTATAAGTATGACAATATTTTCATAACATTTATTAAAAAAAAATTACAATCAGTAAGTAGTATGAAATCCTATTCAGATTTGAGACATTTTTGTTTACATTTGGTTGAAATGTTTGAATGATAGTTAAGAATAGTTTATACGGGAAAAAGAAAAGTAGGTTTTTACATTTCCAGTACAAGTTAATACATTTTTCTTTTCATAATATAATGAAGAAGTGGAAAATTATTTATACAATAATTATATATATAATATTTAAAACAAATTCCAGTCATTTTTAGTGTTGTGCTTAGCAAAATATTAATTGATTAATTTTATAGGCAAACAAGCAGACAGATTCCCTGATATGATAGAAAAATAATTATAAATAAATTTATAATAGAAGAAATATTTTTCTATCATATCAGGGAATAAATAAATAAATATTCTGGACAAATCACACATATTGATCTAACCCCAAAGTAAGCAAATTATTTGCTTGTGTTAGGGTATAAGTCAACAATATTATACATAGAAATACTATTTTAATTATAGTCAACTTTCATATGTTCATAAATACCAGGATAAATTTAATACACACCCAGTCCCAGAAATGCGAATGTCTATGTTCATCACACATACGCCCACCCTCATTGATAATCGAACCTGAGACTCACTATTCTTTGATGTGGTAAGGCAACTAACTACACTACCACTCGGTCAGTGAGCCGGTTAAAATGCTTATACCCTGAGGATGTTTTGCATAAAAACTAAACTAGTTGGAAATTAAGTAAATATAATAATAATTAATAGTGAAACAAAACTTATTTTCACGTGGATATATCCTCGAAAGGGTGGGCAGAGAGTATATAGTGTATATATATGTATGCAGCCATGAGTTGCCATCGAAATTTGGACCCATGAAGTGACTGGTGACAAGTCCATCACTAATCCAATCCAATCAAACCAAAATCCAATCCCAGGCAACATTACATTTTCCAGAAAAATTGAAATAACTCTAATAGTGGATTCTGACAATTGCATGTCAATCACGGGAGAGACACTATGAGATTGTCTGGTATTAAAATGGAAACCACGATGCTTTGAGTAATCTAAAACAAGACAAACACAAATGTTTGGCAGTACTAAACTCGTCTCGTTTCTTTCTTTTTCTGTAGGTAGATGGTGATAACTAAAAAATGGTTTTGTCAGTGTCAAATGAGTCAAAACATACCATTATCAAATAAAGGGATTATAGAATGTCACTTGTGCAGAGTCTAGTATTAGCAAAATAAGAATCCATTATAATTCAAAAAATAAAATTGCAGCATCTGTTAGCTGTTTGTGGTTGAAAGGTAAAGTAAAGGTAAATAGCAATTAAATAATTTGGAGGTAGAGAGAATCTACTTTAGACCGTGCCATTCCTCTTGTGCGCACAATATTTTTCAATGTTACAGTTAATATATATATTTATATTTACATGTGCAGGTTTCACTGCCTGATGTTAAGTATAATCATGAAAGTTATTATCTCATTTACTGACTAATTTCATTCATTACCAACTAATCCTTACATTTTATAATTTTAGTATAGACTAACTAAATTAGAGTAAAATAGATTCAGCTTTTTAAGCAAGTAAGATTCCTGTAAATAGAAACGATTGTAGATAACCTCAGTATATTGTATATTGAGCCATATTATTGTCTGCCCAAACATGTGATTAAACAATTTAAACTATTTTAATTATAGTCAACTTTCATATGTTATAATAACAGCAGTATGCTGTCAGGAAAAATAAGTACAAAATTAACTGATTTAGTATATTAATAGTGAGAGCCTAGATGATTTAGAAAATATTGGATAAAAAGAAAATATTTTTATCAAATATCACTATTTCAAGATTGCTTTTCCACAAATGAAAACAGTTTATTTAGGAAATTAATCCATCAATATTTATTTCATTAGAATTCATTGAATATGTAATTTGTTGCATAGGAAATTCTTTACCAGTTAAAAGATGTTTAAATCGTATAACACACATACATGGCTTTAAAAATCACATTATTATTTTGTACAATTAAGGCTGTAAAAACTTCCCTGGAATATTGTAAATGGTCAGTCACAATTATTAGAAGATATAACCCTGTGTTCTTGATAAGATTAAAGTGTGATATTAAATTATAGCAAATAGCTAATTAGCACTTACCTTTCGGAAGGCGAAAAGCTCATTTTGAAGTTTTTGCCTCTCAGCAGAGGGCTGCTGGCCCTTACCACGAATGAACTTTAGCATTCTGCCGGCCTGCAACAAAACAATCACTTAGCTCACTGCACTAAACACCACAAAACAAATAAACACAGTTATCGGTCCTACCATATTATCATATTAGATTAGAACACTTGTTTCCCGACCGGTATCGAAAAGCCGACTGACTAGTAACTACTGACTGACTAGTGCTTGACTAATTACAAAAGTTCGCGGCGTTGTCACCACACAGCTAACTCAGATAAAAAGGGGTTTCTTGAAATTCAACGCTAAGCTGGATATGAGTTATCATTTGAAATACAGAGAACAAAGTATCACTATCCCTAAATATTTAAAAAACACTAGCATTGAGAGGACAACGCCTGGAGTAAAAGTTTGGTCAGGTTACATGTATAGTTTTATGGATTAAAGGCACAACAACTGTGGGAATTAAATGATTATGCTTCCTTACATACCTAAACACGACAGTTTGAAAAGTTTTAGTGATAAAATCCAAATTTAGAGCAATGACAGCAAGTTTTTAACAGCGTCAGATATACAAACACTATATATTGAATTATATATTTAAACTCCACACAATGAACATTTTACAGAACATTCGCAACACACCCACACTACGCCATGCCATGACGTGACGTGTGGTGTTGCCAATTCTTAATTTTAAAAATACAATTTTGTGACATACGGATGCAGTGTGTCAAGCCATAAAAAATGTTTTATTATAGTAGTTTAAAAAAAGAAATTAATTCCATCCTCAGTACTTAGTTACATAAATATGTCAGCAAGTTTTTAGACTTAGAATAAGGCCAACTGAGAAATCAAGAAATAATTTCCTCCCAATCTAAGGAATTGGCTAATTGGTAAGTGTTTATTATAATTTCCTATTGTAGTACCTGATGAATCGAATCATGTAAACGTCTTTTGCGCAGAAACATTTTAAGTTCTTATAATTGGCGACTATCAGTCGTTTTTTGGAAACAAGCAAGTCTAATAATACTATTAGACTAGCCTGTAATACAAGTACAATAAGCAATGTGATGGATTCTCCCATCTGTCGAGATATGTAGGTGACTACTATAGATGCTAACGTAGGTACAGATGAAATCGTACTGCACCAACGAGGATGGGAGCTGAATGTAGGTCGGATCGTATTAAAGGTGCTAAGCGTGGTTGAGCACATTTCTTGGCGTGATGTGAGTAGGTGATGTGAAAATGAAGGTTTTACATTTTTTTAACATAGAGCCACTGCACTGGGTTCAACGAGCTGCAGTAGTGCTATTGTCCTATTTTTGATTTATTTAGCATGCAATGCTAGTGAATAAAGCAAATATTTTAAATGTCTAGTTTGTTTTTTTTATTACCGTTACCAATGGTTATTTGTTTCTTTAATGTTTTTTGTAAGATTAGTAACTGACTGCCGTAACTTAATTAGCACTTAGTGTTTACTAAGTGCTTGCTTACGATGCTTATTAGCTTCTGGATTGATTGGTTGGGTTATTTAAAAG
Organism: Caria ino melicerta; assembly: GCA_018237365.1. NCBI lineage: Eukaryota > Metazoa > Arthropoda > Insecta > Lepidoptera > Riodinidae > Caria > Caria ino. Next base: position 9,189 of record DVZN01000395.1, read on the forward strand.
ATATTTAAAAATTATGTTTTTTCAATTTTTTTTTATAATATTGGAAGGCGGACAAGCAGACGGATTTCCTGATGGTAAGTAATTTACGCCGCCTATAGACATCAAAGTTGGTAATGGTGCGCCGCCAACCCGAGGCCGGGATGTTAGGCCTCGTGCAAAAGTATTCTCAATATTTCTTAAAATCCACCCGTGTGAATCAACTGTACTGGATTAGAAATCTAAGTTCAAAGAAAACATATCGAATGACACCAATTTTGTCCCGATCGGTCAAGTCATTCAAAAGTTATAAGAGTTTTATATACATACATATATACATACACACATAAACACACTCGCGGATGCCATTTTTACTGAAAGTAATGGAAATAGCTTTAGAGGGCTTCCAATCGTTCGGGTGTGATAAAAACTCGATTTTCGATAATCGGGGTGAAACAATAACTTCCTCACTTTCAAAATTTTCATCACTGGTAATTTTAAAAATCTTATTAGGTTAAAACAAATAGTATGATTGTTGTATATTCTGATTCTTAAACTACTAACTAATTAATTTTACTATGTGACAACATAACATAAATCAATTTTTATTTTGTTGAAATATTACCTCGTATTTCGGTGTAAATAACATAACGCATCCGGAAATTGAATGATCGGTAATTATAAATGAATGATAATGTTAAACTAGTTAGTTCATAATTTTTCAAATAAGTCAATTTATTAATTCCCAAACAAGATCGAATCTTATGATCACAGGTAAAAGATTTGCAATATCTTAAGGAGACGGCTATTGAATTCGTGCAAGAGAGACAGATTATATATTATCGTCACTCCGATATATCCTCGAAAGGGAGGGCAGAGGTACATACAAGTATGCACCCACGATTAGCCGACGTTATAAGGTCCCATGATGATGGGTGGCAAGTTTATCGCCAATCGAGTACAAATCCAATCCCAGGCAACTTTATGTTTTTCAGAAAAATTTAAAAACTTATGAATAGAACAAGTTGCCAACATTATATTTACCATAAACTTTAGGCTTCATGATATTTTCGTGGCAGCGAGACAGACAGGTCCAGCATTATGATCTATGGGTCCAAGTTAACGTACGAAATTATTCGTGCTTCGCGGTCATACGATAAAACATATTTCTTCATCCTGCGTTTTAACTATCTACTAATATAACGTTTTTAAGCACACTTTTATTTTGTGTTTATTTTGAATTAATACTAAAAATGTTATTAGGTATAGAAAAAATGGTATTATTTTTAATTTTTACCATTTGTTTCTACAAAATGTACCAACATTGTGTGAACAACTTTAATTAATTTTAGCAAATTAACAGCAATTATTAAAAGTTTCTAATACATTTTTTGTTGATTTGTTGGTTTAGGCGTAATACATTATTATTTTATGCATAAAAAGAACAAACGTATGACGCCATCTATATGGTCTCTATGAGTGAATTTCACTTTCCTATTACACTTAATAGATGGCAGTTTATGTAACTATTGTAACTTGTATGATATTACAAAGCAGAGTACTTTGTAATATAACTAAATAATATTAGAGATATTGTACATTAATAAAAGAGACTATTTATTCAGGATACTCTTTTTTTATAAAATTGGATGGCAAAAAGCAGACGGATATCCTGATGGTAAGAAATTCACGCTGCTTAAAGACACCAAAGGTGGTAATGGTTCGTTGCCAACCTGAGGCTGGGATGTTAGGCTTCGTGCTTACCTTACCCTCCAAACCGGAACACGACGGTGATAAGCACTGACGTTATGGAGGTAGGAATTAAGTAAGTTTTTTTCCCCATATTAGTCCTGGTTCATTTTTCAAATGGGCCAATTGTCTATCTGCCTGGCAGTTCATAAAAGATATTACTTACTATCACTATATAACACCGTGACCTTTATCAAGTTGGCAGAGTTTTGGAGCAGCTCGCGTGGATTGGTACCCTCGCTTTGCCTATTCCTGTCACCAAAATATAACTTTTGCGGTTGCAAGTTGCGGTTGCGGCCGACACCATAACCATCGTTGTTGCTTTGTTAGTTTCTAACAGAAACTGACGTTTCTTCATATCATATCTTCACGCCAAGTCCCTTACAGAATGGGGAGAGAGTATTGAGTGGCAAGTTTCACCTTCATACTATACCAGCGAATTGGTCGTGGAATGTCAACCCAGGTCTGCCCGGGTATTTACAGCCATCAAATTAGCATTGTATATCTGTTTTTTGTCAATCTTGCATCTTCCATTCTCTCCACATGATCGAACCATCGGAACAAATCCTACCTCATTTTTACACCGACACTTTCATTCAATCCCACGTTTTCTCCGAGATATCAAATTGCGAATTCGGACTGCGAGCGTCACTCTGCAAACTTTACGGAACACTCGCATTTCGACCGCATTTATCCTACCTTCATGCTTCTTCTGACAAACCCTACTCTCACTACCATACATAAAGTATTTTTAGGATAAGCACTCAGTTGTACAAAGCGAATCGAGTTGTAGTTGCACTTTGAAGTAGCTTACCCGGCGTTCCATTCACTTTATTCCTAGCAGTCGCTCTAAAATATATTCACTCCTAAATAATTTTGAAATTTGTTTCGTTCCCTGGGGTGCACCTGGACATATTTGGAAATAACTGGTCTAAGCTTATTTCATCTAGTTCAACCCTACCATAACCCAAAAGTATCATTAAAAATACCTAGTCGTTCGAAGCAGAATCTCGCAAATTTTTTAGTCATGAAAAATGTAATGGAGAATGCATGGTGAATGAAGTATGATTTATATATCATGTGTTAGCACACAACCACGAAACTACATTATCTCGAGAAATCGAATGAAGGCGACGTCACATCTGTGGGATACTCAGGTTTTTACAATTTATACTACACGACATGTCTGTAGGTACACAACATTTCTTTAGTTCCAAATCTAAGTAATAATTAATATTGTTTTATTTTCAGTACCTAATTTTCTTGCATCCATACAATACAATAAGACGTATTTTTAGTCAGAAATAACCATTTTTAGATTTATTCCTTTTTTTCTTTTTTTCCTACGTATTGTGTTGTTCTAGTATTTCTATACGAACATCTGGGAGGGTTTTATGTGTTGTTGAGTTGATAGATTATTCCAATAATTCCAGTTTGTATACAATGTCTACTTCGACATAATGTTTTTTTATTTTATAAATCACAAAGAGAACATGTACTTTAAATGAATTCAATAACATTATAATTGATTTATAATCTCACTTGTCTATTGTGATGTAAAATGTTTACCAAAACACTATTACCATAGTTTATAAATACTAATTTATTTCATAAACCTATTTATCTATCTTTTCTGACAACATTTTCTATTTATAGAAATAATGTGACCTATTTAGTTAATATTATTGTAAAAACAATTATGTAATTTAATTGATTATTTATCCTGTTTATAGTAAAAAATAAAATAGAATTGTACGATGTGACGTCCCTTGTTTGTTAACGGCTATAAAAACCGCCGCTGCGCCGTACTCGGCACATTCACTCTCTCCATCCGATTGCTGAGAGTGGGTTTCACTCTCGGCAATCTTTCCTGACAACTGGCCAGACGTATCAATCGGACACTAATTTGACTGAAGCTCTGGTGCCTGGATGACTCAAGCAATGAAGACTCTCAAACACCTGTCGACGTAGCTCTATGGATATATAAGGTTAAGTTACTAATGTCACAGTACAATTGAATTTGAGAACCAGGAATGTTTATTTTTTCCAGATGTAAAGACGTGTTACCAGCCAGTAACTGTTGTAGTTCGTTATCCGTTTGCCGAGCCAATGCAATCATTTCTGCACTTACTGGTAAGGTTATATCCTCTATTCGCAAAAGAGTGTCTGCTTCGACATTATCCTTCCCAGATATGTGTCTAATTTCTGTGGTAAACTGAGATCAGATCTAAGTGACGAAATTGCCTGGGAGAGCAATTCTCTTTACGGGAATGAGAGGCAAATGTCAGGGACTTGCGATCGATAAAATGACGGGATTTCAACATGTGTCGAAAGTATTTAATACTTTCGTTTATAGCCAACAGTTCCTTTAACTGTGCGTTGCTAACCTGCGAGAAAAGAATGCCAAAGGTTGACAGAAGCTTCCTACTCGTTGTTACAATACTGCACCTATGGCCTTGTCTGATGCGTCTGTCACCAACGCTAGCTTGCAGTGCAGATAGGATGGGCCAACATGGTTGCCCGACAGAGGTTATCTTTGCATCGCTGAAACGCTTGTAACTCCTGAGCTGTGAAACAAACTGGGTGCGAACCTTTTACCGAACCGGTTAGTAGTGCGTTCAGG
>DVZN01000396.1:0-13514 GCA_018237365.1 Caria ino melicerta
CCAGCCAGTGTCTCATACAGAAAACCTTTTTTTCGCATTACTTTCTATGTGCCCTGGTGTCTGGGTGGTTATATATATATATATATATATATATATATATATATATATGAACTCGTTTGTATGAGAGAGATTATAATACAACTAAATAATAGCGTCGATTTCAAACACTACCTACTCCATGGAAATAAAGGGCAAGCCGGAAACTTTTTTATAATATTGCTAAATACCTTTGAGTATATTGAGGTGATGTTTACATTAAAGTAAATAAAAATATTCACTTAAAGTTGTAAAATAAAAACTTTTAAATACTTTTGCAATCAATACACGCTTAATATCGGCACGAGCCATTAAATTTAATTATAGTTTTTATCATTATCATTACATAAAAAGTGGAGCTTATATCTCCAGTTTTTATAAAACCCAGGTGATTTCATTTTTGCATTACCAATTCGCACCAAAAATACATTTTTATTTATAATTGATATCGACGTTTTACTTTCTTCTCTTTGCAGTGCTCTAGATTTTTGACACGTTTCGGGGTTTATTTCGTGACTTTGACATGATGCTTTAGGTTCGATGAACATTTTATATTAAACTTTTGACATTTTTAGCTCAACAACATACTTCTGCTTAAACCATAGAGGTAATTCAAGAAAATCTTTACGTCTAAAATTTAAATTGATTGTATTTGAATATTTCGAGTATTCATAATTATTATTATCTTATTATACCTCAAATGCCGATTTAAATTGAATCGCTAGGTACGGAAAGAATTTTGGAAGAAAATGCCGAAGGTGTACTTTAATATTTTAAATGTATCGCTTACTACATTATAACTTAATTAAATACTTCATACGTTTGTCAATAATAATAATTTATTTATATCAGATAATTACAATCCATTAGTGACAACATATTTGTATATGCATCTAACTAAGTAAAATGTACCTATGGCGCATCCTATTCCTACTTTAGTTTTGAAAGAAAAATTATACAAAAAAAAATAATTCTCATTTTAATAGCGCCAACGAACAAGCAAATATTAAAACGAAGCAATGTTTTCAGATTTGTAATCTATTTAACCACCAATCCTTTGATATTTCATATTTTTTTAACTTAAAATAATAATTATAATAAATATCCTTGTACAAGTCCCTGCACATATTGATCTAACCCATAAGTAAGCAATTAATTTGCTCGTATTAAGGGTGTTAAGTCAACGATATCATACATAAAAATACATACACATACCAGAATAAACTTAACAAACACCCAGACCTAGAAATGCGAACGTTTATGTTCATCACAAAAACGCCCGCCTCCGTCGGTAATCGAACTCAAGGCTCGCTATTTGTGCACGTGGTAAGGCTACGCTCACTACTCAGCCAGTGGGGCGACCATATACTAATTAGGGACTCTATCGTGCATTATTACTATAAATGAAACTGGGCAGTGCAAGCATTTCGCTGTGAAATATAATATGGAAATACCAAACAGCCACATGTAAATAATTTATTGCAAATAATTTCATGTAATTTCACAGCAGAGCGGGCAAGCCGCCGAACGTGTGGATTGGTGTAATTCGTACCTAATAGACAACAGCAGCGTTACAAATATGTAATAGGCGTAAGCATGTATCACGCCGGATACGCAAATTAGACTTTTTCATTAATTTTCTATATGTCTAATTAATCTATTGGAGATGCGACAAAGACTTTTTTGTGTTATGTACAATGACGAAGTAAAGAAAGAATAAATAAATGTCTAAAAGAAAAAAAAGAATGAACAACTCATTTAATCATAAACACTAATTTATCAGGGCATAAAACGGGACAATATTTTTATAATCTATCATCGAATCTGAAACTCAGCGGGCTTATTTCTTTCTCAGAAATTTGTTATTTTTTTGTACAAGTTGATTGAAAAAAGTTTAAACTGTAACTTTTTTTAATTAAAATTCTTCATTTTGTCAATTTCTTTATTCTTTGTCTTGGTGTTTATTAAATTATTTCTGTGTTTATTTCATTTCTATGTATCGATACTGTTGACTAAAACCTATATCTAAAGCAAATATTTGTCATAGTTTGAGATTATATCAATTAATTTAATTTATAGTAGAATACAAAGTATAAACTTTTTTCTTAATGACACCAAAAATATGAAGCAAATACTTATCGAAACAAATTAATAAGCACTTTCATTTCGCTATCTCAGCCGCCACTGTTATTATACATTTTCTTAAGCGATTATATCACTGTCAATAATCATGACAACAATTTACTTCTGTAATTTTAATTCGCTTGTATCTACTCACGTTAAAAGTTAACTGGTAATTACAATTCCTTTTATCTTTTATAAAAGAACGCTAACTTGCATGTCAAACAAGCGTCATTTGCGTTAATTGTACGATTTTTATTTTAATGCCCCGTCATTCATAGAGGTGAATAGTATTTTGAGTGTTAGAGATTTATATAATTGACGGGTCGAGTGAAATTGAATAAACTATGCATTTAATTGATTATAACTAAATAAGGTATTGTGTATGGATTGAATATCAATTTATAGAAAAACTTTTATATCTTTTGATTTATTTTTTGTTTGCTTTTTATCATCTGTATTTTGACATTAAGTTGATACTTTTTCGTGAAAGCTATGATCTTGATACCATATTGAGTTTGTTTAATATTCTGACCTCAACTGTCATTTTTCAAATATGTTAATCATTCAACAACATAATATCTGAATGAGTTTCGATGAAATGTTTATCACTCACACATTATATAAGGAACTATCATTTGTAAGTAAAATTAAGAATGTTATGGGTGTAATACACCTTTACTATTCTTGCGATTCCCTAATCTTTGTCAACTTAAGGGAAAAGTGAGAGAGAAATATGTAGTGTCGCCAACAATACAAAAGTATTAATGTCAAAAAAATCGACGCCTTGGTCTAATAATTTCTAGCTTGTACTTGAAATCATATGTCCGAATACATGTATTATCTGCTCAAAATAATTTGTTAACATATCAGTAAATCCTAAAATATATCCTATATACTACTTATAATATAAATTAGTACACTTTTTGGTACCGTCCTATAAAAAACTGTTCAGAGACAATGCAAGTGCGACCTGGTATATAAGAGATGAGCAACTCCTACAGGACTTTAAACTAGAGTTCATCGAAAATCTTATCCATAATTATCTTATCATAGAAACAGTGACTAGAAAATTAAGGAAAATTATAATTACTCGTTAGTGTAGGCTGTATCATAACGTATAATCAATTCCTAACAGCCTGATCATGATCTCCAGCTTTCTATGATCTGTGAACTCACTTTCAGGAAGGTTCATCCAGTTTGCTTCGTCCAATATTTCCTAAGAGATCATCACTTAACATCAGGTGAGATAGCGGTCAAACACCCGCCTATTAATTAATTAAAAAAAAGATTTCCAGGCACAACGAGTTCACAACTTTGCGGAACTAGCAAAATAAAAGTTTTTTTTTTCAGTCATAATAAATTTTCGCAAAGAAACGTCTAATTCAATACAAAACAAGTGAAGTAGTGTTGGTTTTGTTATTATTTATGAGAGACAAATGTCAAGTACTTCGCCTGGTATCAATTTAGTAATCCAAACCAAACTATAGTTTCTTCTCAATAACGGGATAGGAATATTGTGTTCTCTTAAAATAATCTCATAAACCCTATAACCAATACTCGAGCCAACCATAGCGATAACACGGCAAACCCTGCCTTTTAAGGTACTAACCTACGTTCACTAATAAAACTAATAGATAATGAGTCCAATAAATCTATGTATGTACCGAAAATAACAGCACCTAACGAGGCTATTGTTTCTTATAACATGAAATGAACGATAATATTTTAAACAATGTCCACTTTCGAGCGTACGTACCGGAGCACACGAAATAACAGTGATTAAACAGCAAAGAGTGAAGGTAGGTGGCTCGCAAGAAACAAGAGCAAACCGGATCCGAATCGGAGGGAGCGTTTTCTGTAACTGGAGCAGACATCTCGAATATCGCCCCTTATGTCGATAATAAGATTTTCTTTCGAACACCGCAATACCGCAGTTTCTCTTTTTTGTGAGTGCACCTGTGATGTAGGACAATCTGGGCTTATTTCGATCCAAGTCGTGATTGATACTTATCGTAAATAATACCAAAAGTACCTTTCTTTCTAAGGCTCTCACAAAACATTTATAATTCGCTATCGAGTATCAGCGTTCGCGTTAATGCTCTGCAGAAATATTTCACGACGTTATTGATAGCACATTTGTTGCAAATACCGTAATTTTGTTTTAAAAATAGATAAACAAAACGGCGATAATTCAATGGTGATATGTCTGTTTATAATTTGCCTATAGATAAATATAACTAACAACAACTTAATTTAAGATGAGTATGCATCTAAAAGTTTTAAGACTTAGATATGTTAAGCGTGGAGATGACAATGGAACTGTCCAATTCATTTGTTGAAAATAACATGGTATATTACTCTCTTTCAGATCAGAAAGCGCAATTTTAACGCTTTCCTAAATTTAGACATAACTAAACTCTAATTAGTTAGAGCTTAGTTAAGTTTATTAGTTGAAGCTTAGTATGTAACTAAATTATTAAAATACCAACTTCGGCCCAATTTGCAGACATCAAGAAAATTAAGTACTTATATGGTATACGAATCTAAGCATTGAGATAATTTTATCCTAAATCCTAACTTACTTGTAACAATGTACAACATTAACTTAGGTATATCCACCCATTTACAAAAAAATATATATCTATATGTATATATGAAAAATGTGTAATTTTTTCAACAACATTATTGAACAGTTTTATTAGACCAAATTAATTATAAATAAAATATCGTCACACCCTCATATCCCCGAAAGGTTAGGCAGAGGTACATACTAGTACGCACCCACGATTAGCCACCGATATTTGGTCCCAAGATGTGACAGGTAGCAATTTCGTCGCCAATCGGGCACAAATCCAATCCCAGGCAACGTTATGTTTTTTTCAGAAAAAATTAAAAACTCATGAAAAGAACAAGTTGCCCGACCCTGGCAACAAGCCCGAGACCTCTTCGGAGTCGGACAACGACACCACTCGACAGAGATTTGTATTAAATTAATTAAAATTGTGATAAAGAACACTTATTAGAGTTCGCATCAAGTTTAAATAATAAGATAATACAGTATAGTTATATTATATGACATATATGTGATAGCTATTTGCTATTTGTGTATAAATAAATACTTTACATTCATAGGATAACATTCATCCAGATATTACATTGATCAGGAAAACAGAGTGCTTAGTTAACAATGGCTTGTACAGCGTACTTCATTAAAAAATAATAAAAGAGTTTAAGAACCGTACAAAATTATTGTTTTTTTCACTAGTACTAGCTTTAGTTTCATATTCAATTTTCTCACACTCAAGTTGTTTGACTGCTACTAGCATTTTATTTTCTGAGAATAGTTTGTGTTGGAAAACATTAAGAGTTTCGCGACATCGTAAATCGGTTCGGTATTAATGGTTGTCACAGTCATCTTCGTTCACAATTGTCGACTTTATACACCGAGAGCTCATCATAAATTTCCAATAGCCCCAAATATTTTATTCAATTTTTATTGGGCAATTCAAACTTTATTAGTAACTTAATTGTCAAGAAACGAAGATGTCAACGAAATTTACTTTCGTATTCTTATGATAATTGTAGCAAATTTTCATTGTATGAAAACACGGACTTTGATATTTTCTAAAAATTAAACCTAGCTAGATCGGTTTTTCTTTCTCGAAACCCTCCGCATACTAAATTTCATGAAAATCGTTGGAACCGTTTCCGAGATCCCGGATATTCATACAGCAATTAAATATTTACCTACAAGTGTGGAGAATATGTACAAAAATTATACATTAAAAATATTTATAGAATTGTCACCTTATTTCTTTTTTACATAAGAAATTTACTTTAAAATTCCTGAAAGAGAAAATATTTTATTTGATTATTTAATAGTCTGCAAAAGTGAACATAAATCAATTATCATTTCAAAAAAAACTAGCCACTAAGATTTCACAAGTCAAAGGGCTGGTGACTGACACAATAGTCAAAAGAAAAGGAAGTTGAGTCAGACTCGTAATAGAAATTAATGTTGAACTGTGACTAATTCGCTACTGTGCTCCTTCCACGAGCAAACACAAGGACGTGTGTCAAGCAAACGTGTTGTAGATTGTATTCGTTCCGCAGCGAACAGGTACAACGGTAGCAGTAAAGCAACTGCGTGGGAAACTCTTGCAAGCGATATGTTTAATGTACTCAGCTATATTTTATGTCTGAATTCGACGCACTCCAGTTACCAAACGACCGCGTAAGACACGACTCGATTGTGCATCTCTGCCGAGGTTTAAAGCTCGGTTCACTCTAACAACTTTAAGACACGACAACTGCTGATAAAACCGCATCGAAATCGCAATGAGGAACAACGTAAACAATTAGATACTTTACATTTACTTTGGTTGAATGTGAACAATCGCAGAGCAGACTCTTGTATTGATTATCTGTGCGTGTCGAAACAGTACTTAATTACACTTAAAATGCTTTAAATGTTACACAATACAGAAAGGGTTATATTATTATCTATACACGTTCAGATATTATGATGAAACTGTGTGTACCTTAACGCCTTTTATTCTTGAAGAGGAAGTTCAACTCGCAAATAGTACAGCATCCGTCAGCCAATAAAATAAAATACTACAATAGGTGATAAGTTTGTCAATAATTCAGTTTCATGTTCAATTTCCAGGTATATTTTTCCGAGAAATTGAAAACTCGTAGAACATCGTGGAATATTTACAATTTTAAATTATGACAGAAATAAAACAAGTTGATTAAATTTCGTGGTCATTTGTATTGAGGTTGGACGAATTCGCGGGAAGTGCTATTATTTATAATATAGCTAGGTCTATATTAAGGGCACAATCATCAATCACTTTTGTTCAAATTGCACGCGTGTTCGTATCAATGCGTATGTTCAGAAATCGCACAAATTCAACAAAACAGACCGTGAATATGCTTAGCACGGAGAAATCTTTTGTCAGCATTCAAACACTCCTATATAAAGAGACCACTCCGCGGTGCAGTATTTTCAATGATGTCTATATTTCGTCAATCGGACTCCATTTATCATCGACTGTTAATGTCAAAACCATCATTGACTATTTATTATCATTGACGTTATAAGTAGAGCAACATTAAAATAGTTATAGAAATATCGGCGTTTCTTTTTAACTTATGGGTATAATTGTATGACAAAAAAGGACAACAATTGTTTTTTTTTTATCTGAGATCAAATAATTTTTTATAAATGTCACATATTTTAAATTTTGGCCTGTTGCCATTTATAGTTTAAGTCTTTTAGTCGCCATTTTTGTGCCAGACTAGGTTTAAGTGGGAACGATTTTTTCGTTGACGTTTTATCTCTCTTCTTTTTTTAATACTCAAAGACTTCTATATTTGTTGTTCTTCCTTTGCTCGGTTTTCTTTTGTGGCAGTCGCTTTTATTGGTGGTCAAATAACTTCAATATTTAAATAATCTCGGTAGGATATAGTAAAAGATTCTTTCAAACATAATGATACTAAAATTAAAATAAAGTGGTATTAAAAAAGTTACATCCTGAAACGAAACATAAACTTTCCTAAAAGTCTTGTAAGAGTAAGTATAGACTTACTCTTTATAAACAGTTTCTATTAAATTGGTCATCAGAATTTTGATAACTAAATAAACTTTAGTCATTACATTTTCTTTACTCTAACTCGCCTATTTGCTGACTCATCCATAATTTTAATTATGACGGCTCTAACGATTCTCTAATTTCAATTACAATGGTTCAACTACAATGCGGCTCAAGAAATCTTGTTCATTATTTTAATATCTTATTTATTACATATATCTAAACGTGGGAAACTTTATATTAATTAAGTGCTCACCATCTAGTTAAAAAAGGTTGACTTTGAGAAAACTGTTAATTTCTATCGAAATATGCTAGTCGTGTATAAAAAAAACAGTTTATAAATAACGAATTAACGGGTTTTATAAACGACTAGCAGCTTTCTGCACCTTCGTCCCCTCCCCCTTCCCATAGTTTAACTTCCCTTGAACCGTTGGGACAAATCACACAAATTGATCAAACCCAAAACTAAGCAAATTATCTTTTTGTGATATAAGTATTCAACGAAATCAATGCGTAGAAATACGTATATAAATACTGTAATAAATTGAATAAACACTCAGACTTTTACTAAAATTCAGACAGTTCATGATGCTGGGCAGGTTTTTTAGCGGGCAAGAATCCCACACTGCTAGTCAACGTCAACTGGCCGGTGTCTTTTTTAAGATTTTCCTCCTCAATAAAGAAAAAAGTGTCCATTACATAAATGCCTGACCCTGTTGGGAGTCGAAGCCGTACCTCGTCGTTAGATGTAAACTCTAACCACTCGACAAACTCGTGGTCAGCACAGTCAAGAAGAGCACAAAATATTATTTCTTACCAACCAAAATTATAAAATATTTTGAATCATTTAAAAATTTTTGAAGTATATCCAAACAACTAAAAAATCTCAAATATTTTTTCTTTTTAAAATTGGTGTTTATAAACGGGCCAGTCATATACTGTTCACTATAACCAAAAAAACTATTATCAAAGTTCTTTAAATTTGCATAATTATTCAAATTGTCCACAAACAAATTACGCAAGAAAAATATTTGATTCTACTAAAATCTCCGAATATGTTTATTGCCGTTAAAACGATATAAAAAGCGTATTTTCACTTTTACTACATCAAGCGGAATCATAACATTTGATACAACATTGCAAAAGGCGAGTGCAGGAATTCGAAGATGAGGCAAACGGTCATCTTCGTTTAAATGGCAAAGGTGACCAGCGCGACAGAATAACCTGCCGACAACTATTTCGTCGGATTGTTGTGCACTGACGCTCCACTTAATAAGCAAATTATAATTGCATCGGTTATATCACATGCCTAGTTTAATTGAGGTGGCTTGTTAAAGTTAGCCCGATGTAAAAATCGTACTTACACAATAACAAAACGAAAAACTGTTTAGTAAATCTGTTGCATAATAATAAATTCTTGCGGGGTCCAATTAAGGTGAAGACGTCGAGTTTGGAGCGTTATACTTGTATGTTCCATATTATAAAGTATTTGTTAAGATCACATTCTACACTATATAGCATAAAACAGAGTCGCTTCGCGTCTGTTTGTTGCTAGTTTATTGTATACCTCCTACCTTGCACACACAGAGTCCAACTCCTATTTTACGCTTTAGTTTAAGGATTTTTATCCGACTATGTCAGAAGGAGGATAATGTTTTTCGAATGTATGTATGTGCGTCCGTTTCTTTTGCACGCTCTGCAGCCCCAATGGTTTGACTTTGTTTGACGACATATGGGATGTCTTTGGATCCATCAGAATCGTGGTAGTGTCCATAGGCTGTATAAATTAAAAAAAGGACAACTATACAAGGAAAAAGAGGAGGATTATTTTTTTATTACCTTAGCAATATGATATCAAATGAAACCTAGTAACAAGGCCATTTCAAAAATATATGTATAATATTATGTTTATATTGCTGTTTTAAATCAACGACTAAATAATTATTTTTGCAGTAGGCTGTTCTATCTGTTTTTAAATAATTGTTTTTTATAAATGTTATCAAAATCATGTTGGTAGTTTAACTATAATAGAGTAACAGACAGGCGGATAGGAAGACTTTCAGTTTTATAATAATACCGTGGAATATCTCAAACTATTACGTCTATACTTATTGCTATTCACTATCTGATTGGATTTGGAGGCTAAGGTGGCGAGGCAGGCTGATAGCCATCTCAGATTGTGTTTTCAATTCTATGAACATAACAATTCTTAGTGTAATTAAATCATGCGATTGACACGATCTGACTTTGGGCTAGAATAATTTTATCACAAATTATTTTAAATGGCATAGAGTTGTCCATAAGAACTTGTTTCAAAAATTTTGTTTTTGTAATAAATATCACCTACTCTTGTAACTCGGCGCCTTATAAATCTAGTCTCATTAATATTTTTTAAATGTAAGTGACTTTAAAGTCGAGTTGAATTATATAGTTAAGATCTCTCTTTAGAACAGTTTTACTAATAGAGATTTGATTACAACTCATGCATTTATTTAGTTCAGGGAGACTACTTAGGGTATCAATACACAAAAGCTTTTGCACTTGATATTAAATTGATAAGGAAAGCTATTTAAAATCCTAGAGCAAGTAGTTAAATGGTGTTTACGTTACAACGTCAGTAAAGTGAGATCATTATGATTAAATGATGTTTGTCGTTTCAGACATCAAAGGTGCCCAATACACTCAAACGCTTTAGGACGAACAAATCAGTGCATATAACCCAAATGTATCCAATTATAGCATTTCGAAGCATATATATAAATAAAACATTACTTGAGTGTAACGGTTTACACATTTTAAAAGGCATGGAAACAATTAATGCAGGAATTTTAAAACTAGGCTAACAAACAGGAATTTTGTAACAGGAGTTTTAACCGAGGAAAATATATGTTTGAGTTAGTGAGAAAATACACCAGTGGCATACAGTCGGCAGGGAAATATTATTTTGGCAAATATCTGGACATTTTGATGATCTGGGTATTGTTGCTCGACAAATGTATCGTTACAGCAGTTCGGTTATACCGTCACCTACAAATAATAAAAAAGGTACTTCTACTTACTGAATAAAACATTATATTTTACAAATAACCTTAATTGTACAGAATTATTATTATATAGATATACAGAATAGATATACAGAATTATTATTATGTAATAGTTTTATTTCAGGAATATTAAATACGTAGCCTAGTCTTACTCACTCTGGAGAACTTATTTATGAATCCTATTTTTTTAGCTGTAAAATAGAAAGTGCTATAAATACCTAATCTATTATATGTAATTAAGATAAGTAAGCGAAATCTTATATTCTATATTTCATGCTTATATTGTATTTATTATGAATGACAATATATTAGTAGGCGATAAGTCCAAACCATTAACATGTCCATTTAAAATAATTGTATTATGTTTTGCTTTGTTCGTATTATATGTATAAGCAACATTAAGGTGGTCCCATGGGTGTGTCTTCGCATATTTTAAAAACACGAGATTAGAATTCCACATAAATTTCTGCAATAGCGACCACAATCGAACGTTGGCTATTTTATAGCTTAATTATCTAGCGCCAAGATGCTTTCTAGGCGCGCTGGTTATTATTTATTTTCTTTGAATTACTTAAAAGAGCGATAATGTTAGTGAAGATTATGTTTATTTATTAAAAATATCACAAACCAATAATAATCGTGAAAAATATAACATATAAAATACCGTATATAAAACCCACACCATGACATAAGATATCGTCGGCATCATACTAATTTAACATAAGGAGAGGATATCATAGTATTTTTTTAAGAGATGGGTGAAAAGCTCTTACGAACAAAAGATAAATTTTTCATATTGATTAAATACAAAACGGAGTTCTGAGATAACAAACAGACAAAATACGAGCAAATAAAGAACTTCTTCCTTTTTTGCAATCGAGAGAAAATGTAAAGGGATTTGCAAAAAGCATATTTATACTAGCATAATTTTATTCATTACTATAATATCACCGAATAATTTCTTTAAAAAAAAGACTGATTTCTTAAAAATGACTAGATTCACCATGACCAAATCGCCCGTATATTATCCGAGGGTGGGGTCAAAAGTCTCCGAAAAAGGCGTGTATGTATGAAGAGAGTAATGAATATGGAGGAAGATACTTAGATACTTCCCGTATGTAATTGTGACACTTGGCTCTCTGCCTACTTGGCGTGAAGATATATATGTATGTATGTATGACTAGAATCACATTTACTATACTGTTAATAAATGGGCTATTAATAAATATATTATTTTTTAATTGCATTTGTATATTTTTAAAATAATAACATTAAATATGAAATATGATTTTAAAGAAAGGGTCTTACAATTGAATGCGAAGAAAACAAGAATAATGGTATTTGAAAGACAAAACTAGAACAGATGTAAGAGTTGTGGTTGATGATGTAGTGCTGGAACGAGTGAATGAAATTGTATATCTTGGTAGTGCTTTTAGCAAGAATGGAAGGTACACCGTGGATGTAGAAAGAAGGGTGAATGCTGGGAAAAGAGTGAATGGGACGCTGGGTGGGCTACTGTAAAGCGAAGTGTTAAGTCATAGTGCTAGTCACTTTGTACAATTCACTGCTTATTCCAACGTTACTTTATGGAAGTGAGAGCTGGCTTTACAGAAGAAGCAATAAAAGTCGGCCGAAATGCATGCGCTCCGAAAAATTTGTGGAGTGAATTCGCAATAGCGAAATAAATGAAAGAGTGGAATTGAAAAAGAGTGTCGGCGTAAAAATGCGAAAGGGCATGCTCCAATGGTTCGGACATATAGAAAGAATGGATGATGCCAATAGATGGATTGACTAAACAGATATACAATGCGAATGTGGATGGCTGTTAGTACCTGGGGAGGCCTAGGTTAACATTCCATGTCCAAATCACCCGTGTATTATGCAAGGGTGATGTCAAAAGTCTCCGGAACCGGCGTATGTGTATGTAGTTTTTTTAGGTTTAGCAGGTATACCTCGACGATACTCTGATTATTCGGATAGATTTATTTCATGAAATATTATTTCATCTTTAGGATCTTATATTTCACTTTTATCTATATTAATTATTATTATTATTATTTGAGAATCTATATCAACTTAATCTTATCTCTCGATACTCTCTGCCTTGACTTGGCGTGAAGATATGTATGTATGTGTGTATAACGTTAAATAAACGTATTTGTATATTTTTACTCTAAGACACGGAATAATGAATATCAAGTATTCTATTTACACTTGCTTTTTTACTTTGCCATATTTATAACTCTCATAAGACGCGAAGTGTAAAAAAATTTCCTACAGACTATTTCAGTATTTTCGAACATCCAGATGAACATCCAGACCTCCACGGGAAATGTGTCAAAGAGGGTCTACGTTATCTTGAAAATAGATATTTACCGGTAGATCCCTAAACATGATAATTTTAACGCAATAAATTGCAAAAAATCGACTTCATCTGACATTACTACTTATTATAAAACATTCGCAAACGCACAAAGTTCCTCTCGATTTACCTAAGATGCCAACATCAGATCACGGTTTTTTATTACCCTTGTGCCCTTGAATATCTCCTTTCTAACAAAACTAAAAATAATAAAAATGATAGGCAGAGGTACATACTAGTATGCACCCAAGATTAACCGACGATATTAGGTCCTATGATGTGACGGGTGGCAAGTCCGTCGCCAATCGGGCACAAATCCAATCCCAGGCAACGTTAAGTTTTTCAGAAAAA
>DVZN01000397.1:0-13500 GCA_018237365.1 Caria ino melicerta
AAGATTAAATAAAGTATTAAATTGAATCTATACAAATTGCTAGACTTGCCACCTGTCATATGGTTATTTTATAATAATCACTTGCACTGTTTCACTAATTGAATCTACATCTATACACAAATAAATGTTATTGGAGTGTCTGTATGTAATATTAAAATAACAATGCAAGTGTTTGTAATATTAGCTGAAACTCACAACTCGTCCACGTCACCGAGTTTTATAAGTTTATATTTTTCATCGAAAAATACTTTATGTATTTGTAAATTTACACCTGTGACTATATTGTATAAAATATTAAATTATTATGAGTAATATTTAAAAAGCATTCAGTTACTAATCATGAAGTTCCATGAGTTCTTAATTTTGTCTCTTGTAAGTATTTTAATTGTACATAATGCTACGATATATCATAAAACTGTAGATGCGTTACGCGCTTTATTTTGACTAGGAGAAAAGAAGGCAATTGCTTAGAATTTTCCAGTTTCATTTGTCAAAATATTTCAACAAATTTATATTAAAAATGCCTTTGTGTGTGTAAAAAGCTTAAAATAATTACACAAGTATCGTAAAAACATTTCTTTTCATGTGAAAGTATTATAAATACACATTTTTTACTTATTTTATGCTATAATCATATATATAAAAAAATATCGTCACGCTCATATCTTCGAAAGGGTAGGCAGAGATATATACTAGTATGAAACCCCGATTAGCCGACGATATTAGTTCCCATGACGTGACGGGTGGCAAGTCTGCCGCCAATGGGACACAAATCAAATTCGAGGCAACGTTATGTTTTTCAGAAAACCTGAAAAATTTAATACTCCGAACAAGTTTCCCGACCTGGGAATTGCACCCCGGACCTCTCACGTCAAAGTCGGACACCAACACTACTCGACCACAGAGGCATTAATCATATGAACCAGAAAATAAAATTAGTACTTTTAAATATCAATTTGTAGGCGGGTAATTTATCTATAGTTTTTTAAATTATATAACATAGGTAATAATTACTCCAACTACTCTATGCTCTTTTGAATACAACTGACTAACGGCGGATCCCAATAAGCGATCTAAATCCATTTTTGCCAATCTTCGATTGAAATTTCGATCCAATTGAGACTTACACAGACAAACTTTAGATTGCAACCATAGACTATATATTTGTTACTGAAGATTGCAACTGTATTGCAATCAATCAACGTCTTGCAACGCAGACCCGAAGTGTCAATATGTACACAATGTTACCATGCTTCTTCATTAAATTTCCCCTAAACACAGACTATATACCACAGTATTAGGGTCTTGTTTATATTATAGGAAAAAAATGAATCTTTAAATCGAAATAAAAGTGTCTAATTCTTTTTTCAGACTATACGTAGGGTTAACAGCTAAATGATATTTAACATCGACGTTTTCTTGTAACACGACTCGTTTGACAGATAAATAATATTTCGATCAAGTCACAGCAGTGTGCAAAAAATACACATTAAGAGAAGTTCCAGAATTATATGGAGCCTCGGCCAGGTTTATGTACATTATACCAAAAAATACAAAAAAATGTAATAAACACATTACAAGCAATCATTTTTTATAATTTGCCTTATTTTTGGCTCAAAGCAAAAATCCGTAAACATAATTGCGGAGTAAAATTAAAACATAGATTGCGGCACGTTGTCAGATTCGAATTTTCGGAGATTATACGTTGATCGGTAAGTACCTAATAGAAATAATAACGATATAGTAACAGTTTCGTAATAAAATAGCAAAAAAAGTTGCCATAAATTATTTTTAAGCCAAAAGTACATATGCCTAAAATAAAAATATGTTTATTTTCCATTTCCATTCCCAAATTTCACAAATGTTTACGCGTTTTTAATGCAGTGTGCATAGACCTGGCGAAAATAGAAATCTCCTGTATCTAATTATTTTTTTCAGATTGTACATAGGGTTAGCTTGTTGCTGGTATCAGGCAAATTAAAAATCGATATGACTAGTTTCCAAAAATTTGAAATAAACTTGCCAGTAACTGTCAAACATGGGCGCGCGCGCCGCGCGCCGCTTGCCGGCATTTTAACTGCTCTAGCTCCAAAACGACTTTCGGGCCCATTATAGAACTTACATACGTACATGCCTATTGCAGTTTACTGCTGGACGTAGGTCTCCCCCAAATTATGCCACAGGACACGATCTCCCGTTTTCATCATCCAGTCACTACCGGCTGCTCTTTTTAAATCGTCGGTCCATCTGGCCGGTGTCTAACACTACGTTTACCAAGCTGTGGCAACTTAGCATTGATTATTTGTATACTAATACATATTTGCATAAAAAAAATTAAAAGGTTCCAACTTTGAAAAATCCGTTTTGAAAAATAAAAAGCAATTAAAATCTTTTTCTATTTCCAAAAAAGGCAACTAATAAGCTCAATAGGTCTAGTATGCATATCATTAGTTAGTTTATTTAATTGTAGCTTTTCAATTTTTAGTACTTGGGTTTAAAATAATGCATATGTACGAGTCGGTCAAAACTTCAATATTCTTTAACTTAAGAACTATAAAATATATTGCAAAAATAATGTATAACCTGGGTAGAAGACATGTATACCTACAATATATTCAAATATTACCAAAATCAGAAACATCAACATCTTTCACGCTGCCCGTTTGGCTTAGAATGCCCCATATGGCCCGGCGCCCATTATCGGCATCGGTACGACTGAGGATTTTAGGTGGCAAATAGCAATATACTATAACATAATGGCAATAAAATAGAAATTTCCGTGATATGTGGTCGTAATAACAAAAATACCGCTTCGGTATGCTTGAGGCTGCTGTATCGGCAGCCTTGAGAATGCTTCGGGATGCTTCGGCATCCTTCGGTACGCCGCCGGCGCCGAGGCAACACTCGGGACTCGGGGCCATTTGCATCATTTGACTCACAACACAATCAAGGTAACCGCTGCGTGTACCGGTTGTTTACTGTCACATCGAATGTCATGGCGGAAGAAAAGCTTATTAATTTAGTGCGTCTACATGAGTGCCTATATAATATAAAATCGCGTCACTACAGTGACCAACACATGAAACATAATGCGTGGGAGCAAATCGCCAAAGAACTCAATAAAACACGTAAGTATCTTAAACATTTTATTTTTATTGAGTTATAATAAGTACCATCAATATGATAATGAAAATATGATACTTAAATCAAAATAGTTTAAAAAAATACTATAAACCGGTCGGTGCTATATAACCGGTCGCTGTTGACCCTTATGTATGTTTGTTTAAAACTCAACCACCTAATTCGACACAGTAGGGTAGGTTCATGTTTTCAAACGATAGATTTACGAAACAATACTTTTGTCAAATGAATAGTTTTGGAATAAAGCGTTGTGAAATGAAAGATTTTCGGACTAATGCATTTATCAAATGATTGTTTGTGAAACTTTGTTTTTTAAATGTACATTTTTGAAACGTGTTTTTGTCCAACATTAGTGAACCGGTTAATTACATTGACTTATATATCGTTAGTATTTTATGATCTATTTACAATATTATTCTGCCAACTAACTGACCCATGTTCAGAGTTAAAATATTGTTTGAATTGATCTCTAACGACCATACCCTCGCACATGATAATATCGTTATCGCCTACTACATTGTTATCCACGGAACCTTCTAAAATGTCACTTTCCTGTAGTGGGTTTGGAAGTTCCGTCGTTGCATTATTAATGATGTAATTATGTAAAGAACAGCAGGATAAAATGATGTAATCTATATATTTTGCTTGTACTTGCATTCTCCTCTGAAATATTTCAAACCTTGATTGAAGAATGCCAAAAGCACTCTCCACGATACGCCTTGCTCGACTTAGTCTGTAATTAAAAACTATTTTCTCTATATTTGCCAATTGATTCGCAGGGTACGGTCTCATTATATTTTTCGTTAGTGGAAATCCTTCATCAGCAACAAAAACATAGGGTAATTCTTCAGTTATTCCTCGTAAGCTCACATTTTGAGGAATATTTAATGTGTCGTTTTGCAATTTTAAACCCAATTTTGAATGATCTAATATACCACCGTCGCTATTTCTACCATAAGCACCTACATCGACAATGACAAATCTGTATTTAGCATCTGCTACAGCCAGCAGAACGATACTAAAAAAATTTTTATAATTAAAATACATACTTCCACTATTATTTGGAGCTCGTATCTTAAAGTGCTTGCCATCCAAGGCACCAATACAATTTGGAAAATTCCATATTTCATCAAAGTCTTTAGCAATTATCTTCCATTGTGCTGTTGTTGGTTTTGGCAGAACGACACGGCCAAGAATATTCCAGATTACACGGCAGGTTTCATGGACTATACAACGAACTGTACTAAATCCCATTCGGTAATTGAATGCTAAAGTTTTGAAACTTACTCCTGTTATTAAAAACCTGAAAAGAAACATTATATGTATTTTTAAATATAGCATAGATACCTATTAATATTATTAAAAATATTTAAATAATACCAATTTTAAAAAAAATATTCATCATCTGCCTGCCCTGTTCCCATGTTACTTGGGATCGGCGCAGTAGATTTTATCCTTCCATACTTTTCTGTCACTCGTCACAAGGTCATTCACACCCTTTTCACTCATATCCTTCTTCACACAGTCCATCCATCTTTTCTTTGGTCTGCCTCTCCCCTTCCATCCATCAACATTCATATTCATTACTCTCTTACTAATATTCGTTTCATCCCTCCTCATAACATGTCCATACCATGCCATACATAATATCACCTGTGTTGCGGGTGCCGGACACAAACGTTTGACTAACAAACCATTCATTTATATGTTTATTATATTATTTTCAGCTCAAGAATGTCTCAAGATGTGGACGAATATCAGAAGCAACTATCGAAAAGCGATGAAAAATAGAATAAGCAAAAGTGGTGATTCTGCAAAGCCACAAAGGCCTATAAAACACGAAAGAGAACTCCAATTCTTGAATACATTTTTACAAAATAGAGCGCAGGTATCTAATTTAGATTCTTCTTCTGAGGAGACACAAGATTCTTTCTTGGATTCTCCTCAATCACGGTCACAATCACAAATGTCAGATTCACATTCTCAAAAGTCGCATCCTCGATCACAAAACATAACCACAGCTGAAATATTAAAAGAATATATAGATTCTAAAAATAACGAATATGAACATCCTATAGATATATTTTTTAAATCAATGTCTGCTACGGTAAAATCTTTACCGAAAAAGTTGCAACTTCAAGTGAAAAGAGATGTATTGCTTCTTGTTAACAAGGCAGAAATCGAATATTCAGAACTATTAGAAGCACCACAGAATATTGAAACTACAAGATCTATTTATGAACCATCCACATCGAAACAAAAACCTCCTGCGAATCAATCAAACTACACCATGGACGATTTTTCTTATTACACACCCCAAGCAACTTCCGTAAATAACGAGGACAACATACAATCAACATTGACATATACTCCGACACCCATACCTAGATACCAAGACGAAAACATAGAAACCAGTGATTACCACAATATTTAAACCAATGAACAGAATTTGTATTTTTTTTGAACTTACTTTTTTACCTGCAGCAAAGATATATGATTAGAATGTCAACAACAATCGCTCCACGCACGACGACAGTCCTATGACCGGCGCAGCAAGAAATATTTATTTAGGAGACGAAATAGTAATGCAGTCTGCGATCTGAAGTCACCATTCGAATCATACCTGTACGAGTATATGTGAATAAAAAAAATAATAAATATGATTAAACTTATTAAAGTATTTTATTACTCACCTCAAGCACACAGACAATCTTTCATCAACAGGTATAGGTGAGCGAAATCTTGATCGTTTTTTCTCCATGTAAGGTCGAAGCAAATGAACCAGACTCTCAAAATTTTCATAACTCATTCTATAATAATCATAAAATTTTCGAACGTCATAACGCAAATCATTGAATAAATTGTTGAATTCACCGGACATATATCGTTGCTTCCAAAGGTTGTTCACCCAAAATCTTCTTGATTGATTAGATTTCTCTTCTTCTTCAGCAAGAGTTGCTATGAACACTAGATCCCAGTCCACCATATTAAATACAATTCAGACAACTGGGTTGTAACAACTCTGAGACTGTTATGATGAGAAATACGATATTGAGACGCTTCGGCAAGATACAGGATGGTGCGGCATCCTTTAAGGACGCCTCGTCATCCCTAAGAACGTTGCAGCATGCCAAAGCATAATTGCCGATAGTGTGCGCTTGCATGTAGGATGCCGAAGGATCCTTTTTCTTGCCGATGCCGATAATGGGCGCCGGGCCTATGTCAGTTACGTATATGCTACCCTTAGAAATATTTTTCTAAATACTACATCATTTTGTAGCAGTTCATAAAATACACATAGCTTCCGAATTTCAACTATACAGTGCCCATAGTTTCCGAATACAATAACAGCGACACACGGACGGACAGACAGACAGGCATAAATAAGGAGATCGTTTTTGTGATTTGACTACGAAACCCTAGAATTGGCATACTTTTATAAATTGAATTAGTATTATCATTGGGGAATGAACCTATGTCTCCGGCGTTCCGTTTCGACGTGCTAGCCACTGCACCAAAGCACAGTTCTTATGCTTTTATCGATGACATCGATTGTAATGTTCTTTTTGTAACATTTCATGCACCAATCAAAAAAAGTTCTAATTTTTTTTTGAAAACAGGCTCAATTTTATTTTCAGTGAACCTTGCAGCACACTTGGTCCGAATTGATGGTAGCCCTATTCAAGCGTCGCTTAACTCACTAGGGGTTAATTCTGCTAAATAACAAGTGTCTAAGATATTAAATTTCTTGTTAAAAAAATGTGTTTTATTTTTTAACTAACTGTGCACGTGACTTCATCCGCGGGGGGTTTTAAAATTTGCATCAAGTTATCGCCCGATTTTGAAAAATCGAGCTTTAATGATTTATAATAGTTATGATCAGACATGTCGTGGACTTCGGTAAAGTGGTGGCACTGGCAACCCTACCAAGCTTTTATACAATTTTTAAAGCATTTTATTTTGGCAGCACTACACTCATCTCGGCTCTTTCTTTTTCTATAAGTTGAAGGTAGATAGCAGTAACGTAAAAATAGTTTAAGCGGTGTACAGCAGAATCACCACCATTCACACGAAATTTAGTAACATAGAAGATTTTATAAGTTGTCACCAGAACTTTTTGAATTCCATTCAGAGCTCCAAATTCTTTCTTCGTTTTTTTCTTCAATAAAAACTAGCTGCTGCCTGCAACTTTGTCTGCAATTAAACACTGTCACAGAATGCGTATTTATTAAGATTCACAGCTCCTCCCCTGTAGGTGATAGTTTGATAATATGTAGCCTATATGTTGACCGGACCTGTTAGTAATATTCATGCAATTCATGTAATTTGAAGTAAATCCATGCAGTACATTTGAAATCTAGAAATTTCGATTCGATATCGATAGTAAATCACGCCCCAATTATTCTCTAAAAAAAATATTTCATGTATAGTTTTGACTTTCCTACGATTTTATTATATCACGTATAGATAAGATGGTTGGCAGTTCTAGTATGCTTGCAACTCCAAATTAATTTTCGTTTCGTGCTCGCGTGGATGCTTATCGATTTACTAGACTTTATTACATCAAAAAACTCCTTTTTTATAGCTATTCTACACGATTGGGTCCAACCATCAACACACGTCACTTTGGTTGTACTCACGACCAAGGTAGTGGGATCTTTACACGGTATAATTTTACATCAACTCAACCAAAGTGACCTTCGTGTGTCTACCCTGAGCTTACAATCAGAAAACTCGCTAGCGTCTCTGTAAATTACTTTTATTTATTTATTCAAAATAAATTCAACTAAATAACTTTTTGTTTGTGACGCTTTAGGGTACCATGTTATCAGACATTTTTTGTCCGTCTATGTGTCCTCTATCCATACATACCACTTTCATCGTGCGCCGCGATTTCGAAAAAAAAAAACAAAATGGCGACGGGTCGATATGCCAGAAAGTTTCAAACCCCTTTGCTCATTATAAGATCTGATAGCGTTTTAATTTTTAATTTCATTAGCATGCCACAGATTATTTTTTGTTTGTATGTAATTGTTTGGTAGATTTCCAACATTTTTGATAATCCAAGAAAATTGTTACAGATCAAAAATGGCCTGCTCAGTTGACGCACCTTCCCTCAAGGACCTGCCTAAGGTAGCGACTGACCTGAAGAGCCAGCTAGAAGCCTTCAACCCCAGCCACTTGCGCGATGTAGACACGAATGAGAAAATCGTTTTACCGTCAGCAGAAGGTGTGTATTTCCCTACTATAGTCTGGACGCTAAAATATAATGACAATTTTACGTCACTAGCAGCCACTTCGTAGAAATATACACAACGTTTATTTTGAAGATAGGTTATGTAATTACATGAGAACTGAGATAATATTGGGTACTAAACTTTTTTAAGAATCTAATAATCATCTTTAAGAATGAACGTTGCCTAAAAATATTCCTGCTCAATATTCGTATTTTTCAATGTTCAAAACAAAATAATAGATCATTAATTCATAATATTATATCATATAGTAATAAAACTTTTTTGGTGTTAAATTTATTTTTGAATAAATCGGAGGTTAAAAAAATATTTTGAAACAGACGTTGCCCAGGAGAAACAACACACAGCTTTCCTTCATGACGTAGAACAGTTCCAAACGACTTCTTTAAAGAAAACAGAAACAGTCGAAAAGAATATTTTACCCAACGCAATAGGTATTCATGGGCAACATTGCGTCGCAAAGAGAGTTATCATTTCCAAATTTGAAAATTCCCGATGTGTTTTTAAAAGTTTGAAAAAAAAGCGATTACTACTCTTTAGATTTATTCCAGTTAATTTATAGAGATTGCGACATATTGCAAACCTGAACAAATTTGGACATATGATAATTCTAGCCTTTGAACGGCTTCTGTCCGCCTGTTATTTGTGTCATTGTATTTGATTTTTTGATACAAATAATATTCGAACTAATATAACATAGTGTAGCTTTCTAATAATAATAACGAGCATGTATTTTTCCCGTTGTGAAGTGTGAGTCAGTTACAATGACTAATTGTTTTTGTCTATGGTGATCATAACACCTAGGTATTGGCCTTAATTATTGGCTTACTTGAACCAGTACTAGATAGTTAGTGTTGCCAATATTTATTATTTTTCAAGTTAAATTTGTTTACTTACGAAAAGGTATATCGACTTATATGCCCATATGCACCATTCTTCTAATTAATTAATTTTCTTGAAATTAGGTTAATAATTAGTTAAAAAAAACAGATCTTTTTAACATCTAATTGTTGCTAGCTTGGGTTAGAAGTCATGGAACTTACTAATGACATAAGTTTTACTATTTATAATTTAAAACTTTAAGCTAAAATATCGTCAACGTTTATTTAATAAGGGCTGTTAACTTCATATCATAGAACATTATTACTCACGAAGCTATTTATTAACAAAATATGTTTTTGATAGAGATTTATTTCCTTTTTTTAATGATATACTTGGTTAAATAAATAAACTTACACCTTACAAGTATGCAGTGGCGTGTTTTTATAATAATAACATATCTGAGTTTCTATAAAAAATTAATCAATCAATTAATTATATTTTTTTATTGGTTTCCAGATGTTGCCACCGAGAAAACACAGAAATCCCTCTTTGATGGTATTGAAAAGTTTGATGCCACAAGGCTAAAACACACGGAAACACAGGAAAAGAATCCACTTCCAGACAAAGATGGTAACTTTACATTAACTATAATATGCATAATGAGCTTTCTTAATTTCTGCAGTTTTATAAAGCAGCCATAATATAAATTTCAACGAGCTTAAGTCAATTAAATTTGTTTGGTGCTTTGGTATTTTTAATTTTGCAAATATTTTGCAAAATAATAATCAATCTGCATTAAATAAAAATAAAATAATGAATTTAATTCAAGCAGCAAAGGCTAATAGTAAGTACAAAACACCAGTATAAACCATAATTTGAGATTAGAAATACTTAAACGGTAGAATTTTTAAAAATAAATGCAAATTAAATTTGATACTGTATAAATATATAAAAATGTTTTAATTATTCACAAACCTATTTATGATATTTGCAGCAACTACATATTCACTTTTAAATGTAATAAAATCTACACTTGTAAATAAGTATATTGCCTATGCTACGAACAATCATTTAACTAGGTATTAAAAATTGGCGTATTAAACATACGATTTTAAAAGGAATTAATGTTTGCTAATCGAAGTTTTTAACATAAACAGCAGCAATATACTCACAAGAAATAAAAGTATTCTACGTATTATACGCATTTTTTGTGCATTCCTCTGACACGCAATTCTTTTCACATTACTGCACGTACTTACATTTTCTGTTAAGCTTTAGAATATACTTACATAAAAATGCTTGATATTTATGTTATGCCCTGCACGACTTCTGCTTATAACAGTTGTAGCAGCGGAGAAGGCACACCAGAATCTTCTAGACGGAGTGGAACACTTTGACAAGACTCAGATGAAGCACACGACAACCGAAGAAAAGAACACTTTGCCTCCAATTGAAGGTTTAAGTTTGCTGCTTTTTTAATATTTTATTTGCTGTGTTAATTTTTGATAAAAAAATATGTTACTTTTATGACGTCTTAAACTTTAAGTCTTAAAAGTCTTCTCATATCCATTATTCAAGACCAATGTATCCAATCTGCAACTTATGATTCTTAGTTAAATCCCTAAATTGATTAACTTCAAAGCGTATATACTTTTTAGGAATTTATTGATAAATCTATAAAAATAAAAATGAATCGTCGAAATGTATCTACGCGCTTAACTTCTGAATGACTGCATCAAATTAGTTAACTCTAATTGTTGTATTCATCACTGGCAGGAAAAAGTTTATAAAATTTAACTGACTGTAGAAATAGGAATTTTTTTTTGCTTGCAATCTAAGAGCATTTATTGGCTGCGATAAAATGTCAAAATGGAGGTTGGGAAGGAAAAAGAATGTAATTTATATTTTTGCTAACTTAAGTGCAGCAGCGGGCAGCAGATACATATTGTTAAGTTTGCCTAGTAGACTTCAGTTAGTCATATCACTGATACCTTGAAACCGAAGATAGTTAATCAAATTATATCCTTATACATCTTAAACATACTGACGTCTGGACGTCGTTTAAATGAGGTCTACTGTTTATTCCAATTTCCAAATACATTTCACAACTAACTCAGAACTGTAATAATCTAAGCTGCTATTATTAACTTGTACGAAGGATTTATTAATTATTAACTAGGCAGTGGCACAGTCTGCTAAACAGCGAGAAAATGACTGACCAATGCT
Source organism: Caria ino melicerta (assembly GCA_018237365.1). Taxonomy (NCBI): domain Eukaryota; kingdom Metazoa; phylum Arthropoda; class Insecta; order Lepidoptera; family Riodinidae; genus Caria; species Caria ino. The sequence goes on from DVZN01000397.1 coordinate 11,445, forward strand.
TGTGTATCTCTACCAAAATTAAGTCATAAATTTAAGCTGTATCTATTAATTATTGGTTCATAATATATAAACGCATTTTGAGAATGGTGATAATAACACTAAGCCACAACCAAGGGTCACAATACTGTTTCTATTGATTTGCCATTTAGGCCTATTTAGACTTCTTCACAAAAGTTGATCAATCAATACCAAATGATAAAAATAAATTAAATATATAATTTGCATAAATCGTAACTTTTACCATTAAATAACTAGTATAATAAGCATTAAACATTTTTTTTTATTTAACAGCCATTGAAGCGGAGAAGGAGAAAAACAAATTCTTGAATGGTATTGAGAATTTCGACCCTACAAAGTTGAAGCACACCGAGACTTGCGAAAAAAACCCCTTGCCAACCAAGGACATTATTGAGCAGGAAAAGACGGCCTGAACTGCTACAACTAATATTTATCGCAACTACAATATTTAGTATCGCTGTATTTTAGACTTGATATAAGAATTTTGTAAGAATGACCAGTTTTCGCTTTCCGTACACTATTTTGTAAATTATCGAAAGTGTTGTCATATCAAATAACATATTACACCTGAGCTTATTTTCACATTCAAATTTGTTAACTTTTATCGCTCATTTTGGGAGCATATTGTGATAAAGTTTCGCTATAGGTTGTAGATAAAATTTTCTGTATATCAGGGAAATTATGGCAACCTGCTTAACGTTCCTGTTCACGTCATAGATCTCTAGAACGGATTACGTAAACTGGACATTATCACTAGGTTTAGGAAACAAATTTTCTATGTCACTTTTAATGGTATTTAGTATTTACTTATAAGTGTATTTTATGAACATAATATTTAATTTATAACGAGAAATATTTAAATTTTAAGATGTCGGTACTGATTTTTATTAAGATGGGAACACACTGCATTTTATATAAATTTAACAAAATCAGCAAGGCTATAATAAAGATTTTCAACGTTTTTTTTTGTGTGCTTGTGTTCTCTTTTATTATATGACGGTCTTAATACTTCTATGTTTATGAAGGTAGTTACCAAACGAAAATTTTGATTTTAACCAAACTAAAATTAATCTTTATTTATTTCATTGAAAGATACATTTTTTTCATATCATCCATGATATATGCTTGGACAGTAGTGTAAAAAATAATATGCTCAACTATATGAAAAATAAGTATGATTTAATACAATTGAGTTATTAAACACGTGATACGAACAATAATTTTTATACTGTCATGTTGCATGTAATCATAGTTAATAAATACAAAAAATAACTAATTTTGTACGCTAACTCATTACGCCAATACAATTTTTTATCGGAATTTTGTATGTTTTACAGACGGTGCTTTTTTATAAATATAGAGGAAAAGGAAAGAATTGTTTTATTACTATCCTTAATTCAATAAATTCGATCATAACTCATAAGCCTACACTTCAGTAAGTATTTTTTTGTTAAATCTGTAAATTGGCATCCTTCCGTTTCCTCCTGGTTCTCAAAAACGGTCAAACACTTTAAAAAACACGATGGATCACTATACTGAAGATTAAGATCTTAAACATATTTCTTAAGTTTAAAATTGCCTCAACTTCAAACTGGTTTCTTATGGCACGATGTCAAGAATTTTTTTCGAAATGAAGTTATAGCTGTGTACCGGCACGTCATCTACAGCTCAATTTGACTTTAGGACGAGCAGAGTGCTCAGCCAGAGTTTACACGAGTTTTGGGGGCCTAAAACGGCCCGCCCCAAGTTTATCTCTTGTGAGATCGAACCTAGGATGCTATTTTTGAATATTTACCGATGATTTCGAATTTACCAATAGATAAAATACTCGTCTATCACGGACACTAAAAACACGTATTTTTGGAATTCACACCTTGTCTACCAACAACATATAATTAGGATACGAAGTTCGTATTTAGTTTCAGTGATTGACGAGTTTTTGAATCATCGGTGATTTCGAAATCATCGGTAAATGTTCAAGACCAGGGGCGCTATGCCCCTGGTCTTGGAGCAGAGTCGTGACTTATATTATTTAAGC